>JAQGAY010000894.1:0-18826 GCA_034698085.1 Polydesmus angustus | reverse complement strand
GACGGAGAACCTCGAAAGGACAGAATATCACCCCAGAAGAGAAAGTAGTCTCCATGCAGGCTCGAACCCGTGGAAACGGGTTCGAGCCTTATTCGCTAAAATGTTTAACAAATATTGTCCGACGTTGACGGAAATGATTTGTTTTCGGTAATTTTTAGATGATAACGGATTGAATTGACGGTATATCCTGGCGTTTTAAAGTTTACACGAGAATTCACCGCAGGCGATTCAAGCTTTGTAAACAAAAGTTTCATTATGCGTACCATAACTTTTCCGGAACGGTTTATTTGCGCGAGTTTTACATCAAATTATGTATGGCAAATATTTTGACTTATTAATGCGTCAGGCTGTAGGCTGTATTCGGTTATGGTTTTATCATACACAGCACTTCCCATGAGTCTGACTTTTGCAACTGGACATGTTAGGATAATTTCTATATTTGTTTGCAAATAAACGCAGATTTTAATTTGATAAACTGTGTGAGTAAAATTTATGTTGTGGCTACCAAAAAGAGATTAAAAATTAACTGCGGAAGAATTATTGATATTTTTTTTAACCGAAGCCATTTTTGAAAGTACACCTAATACTGTTTTTACACGGGGGATATGTTTCTGAAAAACACGTGTAAAAACAAATTCGTGTAAAAAAAGCATTGGGGGAATTCTGTGTCATTATATAAGGGCTACCGAAAAATGCATACAGTATTATCAAATTATAATTTATACATAAATAAAGGTATGAAAAATTTGAAAATTACCAAAATAAGCAAAAAATATTTTTAAAATTCGCTAAAAATCCGTGTTATTTCAAAAATTTTTGCGTAAAAAGAGGACGAAGTTTTATTTTGAAACCGCGTTATTTCAAATTCGTGTAAAAATCAGTGTACCGGGTGTACTGTATATAAACGCGCGCATTTTTTTAAAAAAAGACTCAGGATTTAATCTTGATATACCAGTACTCGTACATTATAATTTTAGCGCTAAGAAAAAATGCATTACATGTACTAATTTAAACAATATAGCAGTTAAATCTAGATTTTGCCTTTAGAAATCCAGAGGGAACAAAGCATTGATCTTGATTTAAAGTTTTGGTCGCTGCAAAGGAATTTTTAATGAATTTTTTTAAAAAATAAATTTAATCTCTCCTTTTTTTGGGAACAACAGTGCCATGGTAAAACAAGCAAGATTAGTGTAACCTGACAATTAAAAAAAAGTAGATAACTGAATGGCTACTAAATATTGAGGTAAATTACTTGTACAGTATAGGGGCATAATTATTAGATTGAAATAGTGACAGCCGACAACTAGCGGTAGTTCAAAAATGGTTTCAGTTGAGTCGCACTCGTATTACACAATACGTATAGGCTATTATTCGTCTGTTCGCAGTATATTAAGGAACGTAATATTTCATGAAATACGTTAAATAATGGCACATTAAGAAAATGAAAGGGGAAAAAAGGTGCAAATGGCGTACATACGGTACATATAAATAGCGATATTTGACATGGTTGAAGAAACCGCGTATGACGAAAGAGTGAATTAGGCTGATAATCTGAGGAGCTGATAGAAAAACAACGAATTTTCAATTATTTTGGTTAGCAAGCTTTTGATTAAAAGTTTGGAGGTGAAATGAATGACGAACGGTTCGTTGTACGAGTACGTTCGCTTTAAAGCTGATAAAGTTCTTTACAACTTTTTACTGTAGATTCGAGGTAGGCCCAGTACCAGTACACGTAATAAGAAATTGTTTCATTATTATTTTCTCATTTAATTTTCTATTACCCTCCTCCTGCGTTTCAAAACACCGGCTCGTGTATTATTCTCGACATCACTTTTACTTACTGACTTTATTAAAAAAAAAAAAAAAACTGTGCGAATTTTAACCTGTAAATTACGCTCAACTTGTTAATTGAAAATTCAAATAAACTTTCTATTTTTTTTTTAATTACGATTCTTTCAAAAAACTTCCTAGTTTTTTTTTTAAAAAAAAATTGTATAGCAACTTAAACATAATAATTTGTATTTGATTATCATAACAAGGAATTAAGTGTTTATTTACATTTTAATAGGAATTTAGAATACAATAGTTTGTTTTGAATTTGGTTGGAAGTTAATTTTTTAATTACTTAATTAATTTAGCTTAACAATATTAGGATAAACAGCATACAGTACATATTTAAATTTGCTTACGAGTTTTTTTTTTTTTTTTTTGATAAAACTATTTCGGATTTTTTTTAATGTTTTGCTATACAGTACATATTAAAATAAAGTTGATTATATTTTTATTTGAATCAGAATGACTGACAATTTTTTTTTTTTATTTTTATCAAATTAGCAGTTGATTGAGAAGGTTATCGGATTATAGAATTTTGCGCACGAAATATTTACAGGAGTGTGTTACATGTAGGCCTATTGGAAATAAAATAAAATCAACGAACACGTAACACGCTTGTGACAAAATTTCGAACTGCTTTAAACAAAGATTAATTAATACTGTTTAGGTTAGAAACCAGTTATGAATATTTTTATCAATTTATTTTTTATTATTTAATTTTTTGGTTATACAAAAGTTTTAAGAAGGCATTTTCGTCGCAATTTAATTGGACTAAAAAAAAAATTATTTTTTTTGCAAGTACAGTACCGGTACTATGTATTTCATGGTTCGCTTTACCAACGCTCTAATTTCACACCACACCTACAATTGTATCGCTTTAATGATAATCTAACAATTTTTTTCCAACTAAGAACGCAGTTATCTTATTCCACGATATCTATTACATTTATTAAATTACGTCAAAAAATTCAAATGTGAATAATTTATTGGTACTCTTATTAATACTAAAGCTGCATACCGGTACATTAAATCGAAGCATTTGTTTTAATTTCGGCTTGTTACGCATGCTCAACAGAAAGAATAATAATTATTGCTGCGTTCAATAGCGAAGTACAAATATTCGATAATATATATTTGAGTTTTATTACATTTTAATACGTAAAAATAGTATATTTAGTTGTCATTTTCTTCTTTATATTAAGCATTAGGTACGTGAGTCTGGGTATAAAGCTGGTTGTGAATTAGAGTTGGGGTATCAGGTTACGCTCATTTTATGGTGGTGGAAAAGTTATAAAAATTTAAAATGGCGAAAAGGCGGTTACACCTGTCATAATGACGGGCGACTATCCTATTTTTAATTATTATTGTGATATATTACTGTGATTTTTATTAATGCAATGCGTTTTAATGGCAACTGTACATGCACTTGTTTGCTATCAAATGCTTGATTTTTTGGAGATAAAGGGAAAAGATACTGTATGTCGCGCAGCTAATAATGGAATAATACCATATCGTACATTTAGTAACTATTATGAAGAATATTACAGTAAAGTTAAATTGTGATAATTATTACCGTATACAATTTGATGATAATTTTGCATTTTGTTTTTGAGTGTAAAAAAGGCCAATTGATTAGATAGCCATCGATGACCTTGTTATCATTGATCGGAAAATGTTTTTCACCAGGCGCATTCACTTAATCGCAATAAAATAAAAATAAATAAATAAAATAAAATAATCAAGGCAAAGACAAATTTAATATTCGAGGCAAAGACAAATTTTCAAGGCGAATTGAAAAATCAGACGAAAATAAGCAAATCTAACGGCAATTTGATTTTAATTTTTGCCATTGTCTGCCTGATGGAATTCGCTCCAATGCCAATTCCATCCGAGAAAAATTCCAATAATTAAAACTAAATGGACTTTTAATCTAATTATTTTTCGTCTGATTTTTCAATTTGTTTTGAATAGTTATTTGTTTCGGCTTTGAGTTATTCATTATTGAATGCATCTATAGAAAGTGTAACAGATTTTTTTTTATTATTTTAAGCTAGAGTAATTTCATCCTGCGTCCTGGTTTATTTTTTGTTGCATACTGCACATAATATTTGTGATTTTCATAACTTGTATATAATGGATTGCTTTTAGATTGAGTAAACTATGACCGAGTATCCTTACTTGTATAAGACTGAAGATACGATGTACTGTATAAGAAAATACAGTATTATTGGTCTAAACTTAGTTTTGATCACCAGGGACTTTCACTCGTAGGGATTTCGTTCAATCACGTTGCGCATTGTGTTTGCGGGTGGAGTGCAGGGGGCTAGGGAAAATGGCTTTTTGTTTTTCTTTGGGATGGAGGAAAAATGGTTCGCGCATTCGCCAACTTCAACTTTTATTTTCTATCAAATACCCAACTTTTTTCGTTTTATTTATTTGAGGTTAGTGAGCCATTTTTCTTTTATTAAAGAATTGCGGCGCATTGTTTTTATAATGAAATTGGAACTTTGAAGAAAGACCTGATTTTTTTTTGCAGCTAATAAATTTGTAATGTACTATTCTTATGTTTATACAAAAAAGTTACGTAGTTTTATTCTATTCGTGATGCTGTTAAACCGATTTCTAGTTGTAACATTTTTTGTTTAAAAAAAAAAAAAAAAAAAAGAAAAGAAAAAAATTACATGCAGTAATACCACATGAGACAATCTGTTAACAAGCAATACCTTCATTTATAGAAAGACAGGAAATAAAAATATACAGTAGTTAAATTCAGGTTGCTCATATTTTGTTTATTCAGTTTTGTTGAGATAATCCAGACAGAGAAATCAGTTTTCTGGAATGACCAGTTCTACTCATCGTCTAGTTACATAGAATAACAGTTAAATTAAAACGTGCTTTTGATTTAATTTTATTAAATAAACATTGTTAACTAATTGTTGCACGAGTTATAAATAATTATTATTCTACGGTTAAACGATTTTTGTCTTTATTTACATTTTTTTTTTTCAACGGTTTTAACGATTGGTAATTTCCTAATAATAAAATGCTGAAATCGGGGATTTATTTACCCGTTTGATCATTTAACAACGTTTTACGTTTACAATTTTTTTTCCGTTGTTTTTTTTTTAGTATTTTATACTCGTGTATTTCGCTTACAATTTGTATAGGAATTGGAAGATTTTTGCATGTCATTTCTTACTTCCGTCTTTTTCAATGACGAGAAAGTGAAGTAATTAGACAAAATTTATGTTTGATCTGACAACAACAAATGTGACGCAGCGAGAGAGAGATTGTTTCGTATTTTCTTGACTAAATCGTTATTCAATTAGCATTCGTGACTAAGCTAAGCGCGATATATTATCGCTGTTGCTTCCGTGACTCGTTCACGCTCTTCCTCAATACTCATTCATGTCAAAAGGTTAAGAAGATGCACGCACACATCGGAAAATAATAATAAAAAAGACGGGATTAAGGTGCGAGGAAATTTTAGGGAGCTGAAAAAGGTGAGAAATATCGCAGATCGAATGACGGGTTGTGGTCCGCCGAATATCATCTCACCCGAACCTCTCGTCTGCTCTTTTTAAAAAAAAAAAAAAAATTAAAATGGAGGTATGTGACGCTTTATCAAATTGATTAAAGGCAATGTGGACGGAGATGCTAAATTACTTTTAATGTGTAGTTAAAAGAAGTTTTCTTAGCTTATTTAACTGTATGTTACTGTAATAGCGTTAATTTAGCAAATGTATGAACTAGTTCCGTCTAGGAAAAACTAATTTTTGGATAAACCAAACCTAGCAAGCGCATATATAAATTTTATACCGGTACTTTATTATTATAACGCTTTTACGGTTAGTACGTACAAAACGAATGTTTCTCGTCTTTTCGCACTTTTTCGTTTTCTCTGAGGTTAAAGATATAATACCGTACCACTATTCTATTTTTGCGTGCCGGCGTTTTACATACCGTAATAACAGGATAAATTTGAAAGCTTTTATAGCAAGGTTGAAAGCATTTTAAAGAATTTTTTTTAAAAAAATATTCTAATTTTTAATGTGGTTTTTTTTGGGGGGGGGGGGGAAAGTTAATTAGATAGTTTAAATACTGTATTTTAGTTAATTACCCTTAATTTTAGCGATGACTGCTTTCTGCGAAGTTGTCTACTTTTAAAAGGTTTCTTAAAGATGATAAAAGTTGAAGGTAAATATTTAACAAAAAAACATTGCTGCCAAGTATAAAATTGGTTGCGAATAAACTTAGTGGATAGCTAAGATTATTTGTAATTAGTTAAATGTATTTGTCATAAACAATTTTGTTTTAATTACCGGTGTTGGCGGACGATATTACCGTACTATTTTATTTTTAAATACAGTACAATTATTTAAGTACTGTTCTAATACTGTACTACCGGTACTGTATTTTATTTTTAAAAATAATCTTTAAAAATGATCATCTAATACATTGTTTTCAAATAAAATGTTTGGCTGGTATATCACAAAAAATTGTTCCATTGTTTCTTTATTTCTAGTCTTCAATTTAATTAGCGCTTTAAATATTTTCAGTTAATATGCTTAATTTTGTATTTAGGTTTTGATTACATATTTTTTTAGGTAAAAAATATAGATTACCGTACAGTTCTTGTTTGCAATTTAACTTTACTTATGGAAGAAACATAGTTTTATAATAGGCAGCATTTTTACTTAAAACACAAAGATACAAATCTGGGAGAGTTTTAGCTCTTATTAATAAGATTTACTTATTTTTTACTTATTTTTAGAGAAAAGTCGGATTTTATAATTTATTAATTAAATTGTAATTTTTAACGTCAACTTATAGAAGGCCGTTAGATGACAAACAATAGTAAAACTAAACAGTACTGTATTTATAAAAAAAGTCAAGTTAAATAATTAACCAATTTTCAATACCGGTATGCAAGTTATTTATCTACATTAATCAGGAGCTAATTTTGGAGGGAAATTCCGGGCGACGAACTCGATTAATTTGATCCGACGATTAGTGTGGATGAATCATTCGTCTGATATCTATGATTAAACTCTTAATAAGCTATAAAAAAAAGTGTCTGGGAAACAATAGAATGACGTTTTCTTACCCTCGCGTATTGTTCTGCAAATTATTAAGCTGGGGATAAATCGAACCAATTCTAATCACATGTTTAGCGTGTTCGATTGAATGGAGCTGAGATAAATAGATTATAATACGGTATACTGTACATTTTTTTATTTTTTTATGATATGAAAAAATAATCATCTTATTAAATGATCGGAGGATGTATTGGGACTCGTAGGTTAACAAAAAAACAATGCAATCTAAGTTTAGTACTCGGCGATGATCAATTAGTCACGGAAGTCAAAAAAAGGTCTTCGGATAAATTTAAAAAAAAAAAAAAATTTGCGGGAAGATCGTGTGTAACTAAATAAGAACTACGCGCGGTGGTATTTCTATTTAATTTTTTTTTTCTTCTTTCATTCTTCTTCTTAAATCTTATTAACGTTGCCAATTGGTGGGAAACGTATATCATTCTTTCTCATCTTATTTGATAGAGTCGGGATTAGATGAAAGTCTTAGGAGTCTATCAAAATAAAAATGAGCATTGTGTATGCATAGTGGGCGTTCGACGCCAATTCCAATAAATATTAATATTGCCTTTCTCGGTTTCTTTTCTTTTTTTTCTATCTTTCAAGAAAGAGAATGAAGGATCATGCGTTTATTATCTTTTTTTTTCTTCATTTCTTTTCCTTATTGTTCGTACGCTAAGCGAATTCAATTTGCATGCTCGCTAGATTGTCGTAGCAAGATAGCTTTTTTTTTTCTTTTTTCGACTCTCGTTATTATTTTTACTTTTCTTTCCTCAAGATTATTATACCGGTACCTGTAAATGTTGATGATCGGCAAGAGTTAATAATTTTATAGAAATGAATCGGTTACACTCGTTTTATTTTTTCTCTCGGCCGATACCCGAAATGTGCGCCTGTGAGACCACCTTAACAATAGAATGGTAGGTGTGTATTTCCGGAATTTGGATGAGGAATTCACGTTTGTTTTTCGACTTTTTAAGAAATTAAGTGTGTGTGCCTGCGCCATACTTTATTATTTTAATTTTCTTTTTTACGCACTTCCTACTTTTTTTTTCTCTCGTGCTTAGGCACTTTGGTTGCGAGAAGTCGTAATGGCGCTCGCTCGAAATTACAGGTTAACGAGTTCTGACGTCAAGTGCCAGTAATGTGATGGAAGTGTAGCAAATGTTATCTCTCTAGTACGTTAACTTCCGGATTTATCGTAATTACGTCGTGTAGATGCGGTGGAAGACGTAAGACCGATGCCATTTTTATTCATTAAGCTTGATTAACTGTCGAATAGCATTTTTGGTATATCGAGAAGGGAGAATTAGGAAAGCGGAAGTTAAGGCAGGTTAACGTGTGAAGTTGACATAGTGGCATTCCCAAAGTTGTAAATATTGCGCATATTTTGGAATAGTGCCATAACTATGAAACATTAAGTAGGAAAAACGATTGAAAATAATAATGATGGTGCCGAGATGTAATAGACAAGTATTATTAGTTACGATTCAAATATACGCAGTGGGATATGGGGGTAAGAAATTGGTTATCAGATAAATATTATATTTTCTTATTATTATATTTTTTTATGGAGGATAAACATATCGTTGTGGTAGGCATTTATATTAATAATTATATTAATAAAAAAAATAATTTTTGTGGCGTTTTTCCAAATCATGGGTGGTACTTCCGCGAATATGCACTGCAGCAGGCATATTCGCGTTATAACTACCAGCCGCTAATAGTAATCGATTAAAATTTAAGAAATCGATAAACTAATAATGTTTTTTTAAACCATTTTGGAAGAAAAAGAAGAAAGATAGGCGTTGCAACGAATAATCGAGTATTAAGGCGTCTCGAGTTAATTATTTTATCGGGAAGTTTTCGTTCTTCGTTAATTTGGACAAAATTAATAACAAAAACAAATAACATGCTGTAGTCATGGAGGGGGAAAAATTGATTATATTGAGAAACAAACACTTTGTAAGCAATCAACAATCCAATTTGGAAAAGGAACTCGAACAAGTAGGAAATAAAGGTTAGCGATCTAACATCAAATGAACGAAAGCAATATATGAATATACGAGTAATAACGAAGATCCCAATCTCTCATAGAAGGAATTACTGTATTATGAAAGTAAATAAACAAACATTGTTTTTATAACAAATGAATAGTTTGAAAAAATCGATAAAGGGAAGAATTATTATTACGGTATTGTTGTAGTTTATTTATTAAACTAACCGATACGATATTCAAAATTTGAATGCATGTTGATATTGGTTGTTTACATTTTGTCATTAACTTTGGTAAATAATTGTCGTCGGTATTTTTATGCGCAGAAATTGTACTCAACAAGAAAATTATTGTTTAAATCTTGTTATAAATTTCTGATATTTTTTTATTTTAATACTTTTATAGGGCTTTAAATAAAATGGAAGAAAATTTAATATTTATGCTTTGAAGTGTGGTGAAATAATGAAAGGAAATACTCGTATATCTTTTTCCTTAAAAATAAAAAAAAAACAACTTGGATTTAGCTCAAATATTTAAGGGAAGTGGGTTGGCCGGGGGGAAAGAGAGCGAGTGAGGGAAGGGCGAAATTTGAATAGCGACAGGCAATAACTTTTTTCATAGAAGCCAAACTTGAATTTTATGCGGTATAAGTTTAGTAGGAAAATACAGTAAAATAAATTTTAAGAGGGCAGAAATAAAAAATAAATAAAAAAAAAGTTATAGTTTCTGTATAGTTAAATCGAATTTTGCTCTCGAAAAGGAAAAAAGAAGGTAAAATTGTTTGAAATATTTGACTGGTATTTTTATAGCTTTCTAATATTTTTTTATTGAGAAATATTCCCGGCGTTAAAAATTTATTTTCAGTTCAAAAGTCAATACCATTCTGTTACTGTACAACTCTTCTTTTTTTTTTTTAAAGAGAAGAGAGTACCAGCTAGATATCACATGCCAAAGTACAAATGGCGACCGAATGCGGTAATACTGAGTGCAATTGCAAGTGAATATACGCTTTAGGGCTGAAATCGATTCTGTTTCTTTTATTTAAGGGAATCGCATCTTACAGCATTGCCCTACTACCGTATGGGAACAGCAGCACTTTTTTCACTTTAATCGTAAATTATATTGAGAGCATTGAGAATATTATGCTTATTAAATTTGAATTGGATGAGTGATGACGAGTCAACCCCAACCAATTATTTTGTTGTACATGTAAATAATAATCGTAAACAATAGAAATAAGCGTTGGGTTGCAGACTTTAACCACCTCACCTAGTCTGATAATATAAGAATTCGATGACGTCTGAACTCGATTTTTGCTAGCAACCAACCATGTGGTTGCTGAAGTTGGATGAGTCATTAACAACGGTAGAAAAACTCATAAATCACACTTAATTTGCTGTTAAAGGCGATGGCTACAGTATGTTTGCCTATTTCAAGGTGCGCTTCAAAGATAGAGTTGTTACTCACAGAGATTTGCGAAATTTTGTCAACAGGTTTGAGCATTGTATGCATATAATTATACGAGTATTGTAGTCAGTATTAAAAATTATTTTGCTTTTCTATTGTATTTAAATTGTTATGGTTCAGTTGGTTTTAAAGGTTGGAACTTTTCGGATGGCGTTAGAAAACGCTTTATGGCCAGCGTTTATTTTCATTGGTCAAAATAATGATTGTAGGTTAACGTTGTTTTTAAAACGCTGTAATAAAATATAATATCTAGGAAGAATATGGGGCGACAAATACTTTTTTGCGCATGAGTAGATTAGAAAACGCAACTTTTTTTTATCAAGTCTAAATCTGTATTTTAAGTAATATGGTTAGTTTAAAGTATGGTTGGATTAAACCCGATTAGGTATGGTTATGCAAATTTTGTTGATTTAAATAGTTATGCATATTACGTTTTTTTTCTTTAAAATTGCAATATTTTTTATACAGTATTTGATTTTTATTTTTAAGTGTGAAATTTTTTTCCCATTTTCGTGGACATAAATGAACGCTTTTTCGTGAAATCATATTTAAGCTTGAATAATTAGCGCTAGCTTATTTTTTAAAATTAGTTTTATTAATGGCGTTTGAGTAGTTAATTATTTTTATTTTCGAGTAATTGCTAATGTTTTTACGGCATTGTGCAAATGTTTTTTGGCATTTTCAATGACCAAAGTTTTTATTTTTTATTTTCTTTGCTTTTTAATTTGAATTTTTATTGTGTTTTTTAATGTTTCCATTTTCGTAATTGAACAACCCATTTTGGTTGGCGTTTTCTAATACAGTACTGGTACAGTATAATATAGGTGAATACGGTGACGTTTCAGCATAAGACAGTGACAGATTAACGCGTATAGAAAAGTTATTATTGAATGATTGCTGTATCCGTCTACATAAAAAAGTTTTTTTTTGGTTGCTTACAAGTGGATATTTTATTGTATATACGTGACTGACATTTGACTTTTCATTCGCAAAAAAAAATATTTCTACGTGTAAGAATAAAGTTTTTTTTTTTTCATTTATTATTTTGAAATCCAATTTTATACGAGGCACATTCAAAAATTATGGAACTTTTACCAGAAGCCATAAGCTTCGACTGAGACCAAATATATTTTTTTATACTTTTTATAATAATAAAATTTGAAAAATTAGTTTTTTTATTACCGGTATAAGATTTCCTCGAAAAATGAAGGTAAATTTTTATATAAAAAAGTAAAAGTTATTTCAAATTCAAATCGTGGCGTTGCAATTAAAAACAAAATTGTGAATTTATATCCATGCTTGACAACTTAAAATAAAATTACCAAACTATTAATAGTTTTTATAAATTAAATATTTTGCTTAAATTAAATACCGGTATTTTGTTTAAATTAAATATTTTGTTTAAACAAAATATTTAATGGTTAAATTAAATATTTATGAAATTTACAGTGTATTCTAACTTTGATCGCGACTTATTTTTAGCCATTTTTTAAAATGTTAATCTAAAAGTGAAATTATTTAAAAGGTTACTGAAATTGACATATTTCTGCTTAATTAATAATTATTGCTGAAATTCGTTTTTTTTTTTTACCTTCAAATTCGTATGTGAAATTCGGTGTAATTTACTTTTCCAACTGCGGGCTTTTTTCTTTCATTTGAATGATTTGACTGGGGAAAATAGATGGCCTAAATGTCATCACCTAATAGTGGTTGACAGGGAAATGAATCACGTGCTTTTCTACTCGTGGATTCCACCCACGCCGTTTCTTAATTCGACAATTTCGAAGGCGGTATTGATGTTTTTGATAAAAGGGAGGAATAAAATGATGTACCGTCGGCATGAAATACGTGCATGAACGAGGATACGAAAACGTATTCCGTTGATTGTTTTAAAAGATTAAAAATTGTATAGAAATGATCTAGCAGTTCTAACAATAGAAACAGAAATGTTGTTTTCTTTTTTTAAAAAACAGTTTCTCTATTGTCATCTTCATCGTTGATGCTAAAATTTGCATATTTTTTATTGCTAACCTAATTTAGCTTACTTTTATTAATGACTTCTTATTATTCAATTAACCTACCAACAAAACTAATTGTTATAATTATAAAAGACGTCAATCAATTTTGATTTTGATTAAATCTTCTAATTGAGTTTCTCATAAGTTACCTTGCGCATATGAATTATTGTATTTCGAAATAAATGCAAATTTCAAAGATGCGCGATATAATTATTATAAAATAAACAATTTTCTTATCTACGCTTCGTTAAATGACTTAAATCATTTCAAAAAAAAATCTTTACAAAGGTTAAGGAGGTTAATTGCGATGAAATTATTTCTTATAAAAAATTTATTTTTATTAAGCTTGTAATTTCTAGAAAGTTAATAAAATGTGTTGAGATTATGACCACGATTTGTTTGATCGGGCGGATGAAGCATCGTTTTTATTTATTATTTTTGAATGACGGCTTTCTTCTTTCTGTCTCTCGCGTAGAGGTCATTAAAATATATACTCAAGCACTGTAATTTCCACTAATATTGCTACAACCGCCAAAGATAAAAAATAAATAGACGCGGAGTTATCGCATTTACGCGATTCGTGGGTGATCTTGTGTAAGCTGCGTTCTAGCGTGCCGAAAAGTAGATAACTCATTATAAATTTACTGTAAATAACATTATTTTTGAACCATGGCTTTGCTTTAATACGCCGCGTTTCAAATTTCAACGCGGCGAGCATTTTTTATATGCAATTTTATTAATATGGCGTCTATTTTTAACCAACAACAGTACTTAAATATTTTTTTAAATTTGAAAACATTTGGGTTTTTTTTTTACAAAAAAAAAATACCATCGGCTAAATTAGTTTCAAAATTATCGCAGCTTTTATAATTAAATTTTTTTTGTGCAATTTTATACATAATTTTATTGGACAATATTTTTTCATTTAATTTTGCAAGTTGTTAAGTTGATTCGATTGTTTCTTAAAGCCAAAAAAGGTCACTATTTAAAAAAAATGAAGTACCGTATAAAAAAATGATTAGTTGCAACGTTTTTAATTCTAAATTTCTAAAAATAAAACCCGAAAGTTAAAAAACGAATACCGGTATTTTTTTTTTAAATTTATTTATTTAACTTACGTTAAAAGAATGTAAATATTAGCTTTAGTTCTGTGATTTCAAGAGGTATGATACTAGATTGAAAGTTAACCAAAATTAAAAGCCGGAAACGTCATCATTTCTGTCGACTATAAAAACGTGAATTTTTTTTCCTAGACATAACCGGTTCTTTTTTAATTGACTCGATCAATTGAAGATGATTACTTTTCTAACGCTTAAATGAGTCAGACGGATTCTCAGGTGGATGAGTCTAATTAAAACGTCAATTTTTCATGGAACTTGTTGTTCGGTGTGAAGAATTTACTGTTCTGGCCCATGTATTCCGTCACCGATCTTCACGGATGCGAAACGTTACTTTCGCGTCATTTTCCCCATTTGATTCATTTTTTTTTAAAAAAACCCAACTTTATTGTTGTCTAATATTATTCTTTTAAAATTGTTTTCGTTGTATTTGCGGAAAAATATCGAACAATTGTCTATTAAACTTTTGGGTTGCATTGTATAAAGTGTGGCCGCCGTTGCTTTTGTCTAACCGAAAAACCTGATTAATTGCTCTACTTGGTTTCGATTTTCATTTTGACATGTACGGGTGGCCGCCGATGACAGCTTCCAAATAGCAACTATTAACCCCCGCCGCTCTCTTCTCTTTCTACTTTGAAATCAACCAAAGCAACGGAAAGTAGCGTGGACCTTTAGCGTGTTTTTTTTTTTTTTATATTTGACGGAGGTGAACCACGGCTGTACAACCAACACACTTGATTAAGCACCCCTTCGGTCTTATGTCATCGATACGCGTGGATATATCAGCCACTCACGCGCTTTTGTTCAATCGCAATTTTATCGAGACTGCTTTTGACAGTTTTCCTCTTGATTTAAAAAATATTTTTTATTTATTTTTTGGGTCCCCAGAGACTAGAAGCCTGCATAATACCAATGATAATACGCCCTCTTATAGTGCGCTTCATTTAAATGAACTTTTATTTAAAATATAGAAATTTTAAAAATTGTGAACTTTCTGGGCAGTTTTTTTGTGCCAATTACAGTATGCATGTAAAGAAAAGCTAAAAAGAATTGGATAAAAAAAAATATTTTTGAGTAAATCTTTCGTTTGACTCAGAAAATACTTTAGTTACAATTTCTAGCATTTCCCGGATATAGTGCCTTGAATCGCACTATAACCGGGTTTTACTGTATTTTGTAAAAATTATTTCGCGATATTTAAGATGCTATAGCTTAATATCGAGATTATCCTTTTCTCATTTCTACCGCGTTATCCGGTTTTTGACGTAAATGGAAAGATGGATTGTTATATAAGGTTTTATTGGATTTGAACCAAGAAAAGCTTTTTTTTTCCTCGCCATCTTTCGTCGTGAATTGAGTTTGCGATCACTCACTAAATTACTTGTAGGTCTAATGTATCTAGTACAGCGCGGATAATTGAGGGTTGTACAGAATAAAGTGTATAAAAATAAATCTTATCGTAATGATTTTAACCGATTACAAGATTTATTAGCTAGATTCGATTTATTTACAGTAAAATATTCGATTGAAACTTTAAAGTTAGGGAGAACGAAGAAAAATTTGGCAAAAAACTCGCGTTCTTGGAATCTTAATGCGCGTCTGCATAAAAAAAATAGCAAGGTTTACTCTCGCAAGTGGAAGGCTGAGCGCAGCCTACTGGAATTCAACATACATTAGTACAGTATTTTTAACTCGTAAAAATGGTGCATTTTTTTAAAACATTTATTCAATTATTTAGAAAATACATTAATTTTTTTAAGAAATATTTAATTTATTCGTATATAAGCTTAATAGTTTTAAATGGATTTTCTGAAGATCCGTTTCTAATTTTTTTCAAAAAAATCTTAAGTGTTTATTGAATCAATAGTTCATAATACAGTATTTTTAACTCGGAGAAATGGTGCCTTTTTTGAAGCATTTATTCAATTATTTAGAAAATACAGTACATTAGTTTTTTTAAAAAAATATTTAATTTTTTCGTATTTAGTATTTTTTATTGGATTTTCTGAAGATCCTTTTCTAATTTTTTTTAAAAAAAATCTTGAAAGTGTTTATTGAATCAATAGTTCATAATACAGTATTTTTAACTTGTAGAAATGGTGCATTTTTTTGAAACATTTATTCAATTATCTAGAAAATACATTAGTTTTTTTAAAAAAATATTTAATTTATTCGTATTTAGTATTTTTTTAATGGATTTTCTGAAGATCCGTTTCTAATTTTTAAAAAAAAATCTTATAAGTATTTATTGGATCAATAGTTGAAAGTTCTGAGAACGTAAGCTTATATCGACTTTAATCTTAACACTTACTTTTGCTGAAATATGCGGTTTAATGTACTCTGGAGAGAGAGAGAGCGAGAAAAAAAAAATCCATAAAAAGCGGATGTTAAATTCGAAAATTTGACTGCACATGCGTAACGAGGTAACCGGTACACACTCTAAAACTCGAATATATGAAGCTTGAACTTTATATTTATTCAACTTTTAAATACATTATATTTATTTTTTATTTATCGTATATACTTTTTTTTTTGCTTTCAAAAAAAAAAATGTGTTTGACGTTTGGGGTTAACACTATTTTGAGTTTGAAGGTAAACTTCGTGCTTATTCGATTGATTGATGAGCTTCGCCTAGTTCATCTTTATTTTATTCAGCTGTAAAGAAAACAGAAATCGAAAAAAAAAAAAAGAAAAAAAACGAATATAAATAGTGTTCTATTCAGTAAATTCCATCTGTAAAGTACGAGATTGGTTCGCGATATAAATGGAAGTATTGTCCGTTCGGTGCAAAAGTAGTCATTTATTTAAGTTAGTGCTTAAAACACATCGATACTCGAGCGTTGAATTACCGGAACTGTTTGGGGCTCTATTTGTCATTAAAGTTTGACTACCTTTGTTCTACACTTTCTTTGATTATCCTGTCATCGCCATGCGCTCAATTTGTTTTGCACATCGATCACGCGTACACGTCATCATCCATCGTATACTTTTTATCCAGGTGGCTGTTGGCCAATGAGAGCGGATAATGACCGTACAATTATGGATTACGTTGCTCTTTTTTTTTCTCTTCTGTATTATTGTTGACACCTAAACTTTCTATGTTGTACCTTTTTTTTTTTTTTTTTTTGACTTTCTCTATCAGCTGTTGCTATTATTTGATGAGTTGAAATTCTTAAGGTGGATGAGAGGGTGTTCGGAGTGACTGTGCAAAGCGAAATTGATACGCCGTTGACTTGTGACTTCCAAGTAACCGTTTCTAAGGGAAACGACCGGAATAAAATAGTGATCGATCTCCGAAAAAATTCAAAATGGCGGGTCCTATATACTTTGCTTTTATATTCGGAAATCGCATTATTTATAGTTTTTGGCGTCTTACCGTACTTTTTTTTTTAGGAGATCGCTCGCCGGGATAAAAGCTCGTCGACTCCTAAACAAATTCAATTCAAACTGCGTACAAGGATGTATTTTTTATTATTATTATTAAATACTGTAATAAAACATTTGCCGTCCACCGTGGTTTTCGTTGCTTAAATTGTGATGATTTAAGCGAGTTTGTACGGTGGAAATTTTTTTATTGCGAAATGTTATTTGCTTTGTTATTAAATTATTAAACAAATACCGCTTTTAAAATATACAGTCGAAATTTACGGTTTTTATTTATTTAACGAAGTTTTGAGATTACACTTTTTGCTGAGGTTTGAGATTGTTAGTTCATTTTTGCTAAGTTTTGACTTTTTTTGCAGACTATAGTTTTCTACGCGTTTTTCTTAGAAATAATCCATTTACTATAATAATTATTATATTTTGTGATGAGTTGTGTATTACTCCGAGTATGAGAGAAAATTAGAAAGCGGAAACATTTGACCCCCGCATTTATCACATACATTTTATGAATTCTGAAATTACTGGTACAGTATTTTTTTAATTTAACGAAGATTTTTTTAGAATACCTCGATATACGGTGTTTTGCCATAACGTTCAAAAAAAATTTAAAACGAAAAAAATTTAGATTATAGGTGCATATTTTTTTAAAAAAAAGGAAAAATTGGTCGGAAAAGCACATTTTGCATGTGTAGCGAGAATAGACTTTAGCTGAAATAGGGAGAACGTGTTATTTTTCGTCTGTACAGTAAAAATTAAGCCGTTTAATTTTGTTTCGGTTTTGGTTTTGCCTCAGTTTAATAACCAGAAAGCTGTGAAAAATGTGAAGCGCGTTAAATTGTTTGAACATTTTCCTTGTACGTACATGCAATCATATAATGAAATAATGCAATTTTCATTGAAAACTTGACATTTTTTTAAACAATTTTCACTGCAATTGGAACCGATCTCATGGAGTTTACTCATGTTTCTATGAAACACCGCGTTTCGCTTTACGACCAATCTAGGCCGTATATCGAGGTATTGGTATCCTGGCAATAAATTTGTCTTTATTACACTTTGACTACTGCTCATTGAGGTAATCATTTCAAAACGAAAGCAGCCATAATGTTCGATCCTTTTTTTCCTAAAAATAATGGGTTCCACATTCGTTTGACCACGCTGTGGTTTTACGGAGTATTATGGAAAGGGTGAAATTTAAGTGTCATAATAATACGAAACGAGTTTGTTAAGTTGCTGAAAGAATCAGCCGGAAAGAGAATTAGTTTGACCTTCCTCTTTGGAGGTGTGGTTGAGCCAGTCAAAAGTTTGAAGTTGGTTGGATTTTTTTTTACTACTTTTAGCTTCAGTGGCCCTTGTTGACCTTGTTTGACCTTCAGGTAGTAAGACAGACGGGCTTACGTTATAACAGACCTCTTACGTTGAAGATAGCAATGGTTGTCGGAAAGCTGATTTCCTGCGAGGAGAAGGAGGAGGATGGAGTAAGTGAGATTGAAGAATGTGGAGCAAGAGCAAATTCTCGGACACGAAATTCCTTTTTCCATCAAGGGTGGCCATTTCTAATCAGCAGAGAGAGGAGGCCGAAACTTTATTTTGTTGTTTTTTTTTTTTTTCTTCACCCCCTTCTCTTCGTTCGTAGAAAATAATAATAAAATATAACCTCAACTTTTTCTTCCGGTTAACCTGACTGCACGTTCAGCGTTGGAGGTGAGGTGACTGTAGAATTTCATTTTGTCAGGTTCACGTTAGGTAGGCAAAGGGTTAAGCTTGATTTAGGTCATTTTTGTTTCTTTAAAAAAAAAAATTTATTTTACCGGTTTCTGAGGTTTCTTTGTTTTTTTGCCGAGCAACCCGTGACAGAGAGTGAACATTTATCCGCATGCAGGTGAATAATGACGAAACGCCTATAGATTTCATTTT
>JAQGAY010000893.1:0-18834 GCA_034698085.1 Polydesmus angustus | reverse complement strand
ACAAATGGAAGAATCGGAAGACGATGAAGAAGAGTATTAACCTAGAAATAACCTAAGTGGCAGCGCTGCGGTGTTTTGAGTGATTGCCGATTGTCAAGGGGCCACAGCAGACGCATCAATCCCACGGTTTAATCTTTTTATTTTAAAATTACCAAGTTTTTTAAATTTTTTCTTAATAAAATTTTTTAAAAAAATCTGGTAACGATTTAAAACAATCACGATAAATTTTATAGCACTTTTAATGTTGATTAAAAAAATTCACTTTTATACGTTTTTTTTTTATTTTAAGCAGATGTTTAATAAAAACTAAAATTATTTGCATCAACTTTAGCAATGAATCGATTAGTAGAGGAATTAGATTTTATACATACTGTACAAACTCTCATACTGTATATAAATGAATAAAAATTTAATATTGACGAAAATATTGATCTGGTGTAAATGTGGAAGTCACTTTCAAACGGAAATAAAAATCGAGTATACGGTAATTTTAAAAAATAAAATGGAGTGGTGGGCACACATTGAGTGGGTGCAGCAAAAACCGGATAATAATTATTTATTACACATTTCAACCATTCATTAATAATTATGCAACATTATTTTACTAATCTACAAACTTACTGATTGTCTATTTTAAAGTTATTGCGTGAAGTTAAATATATACGTGTGTTTTAATTTAGAATAAAATTTAACATTAAAAGTTTTGTTAATTTGAAAAATGACCAAAAAAAAAGCTATTTTATATTTTCGTGTTAAATTTATATTTAAATTTTTCTATGGTTATTGATGTCATTAGTTGTACTTCCATGATGACAGATAGTATAGATTGACCAACCCACAGACCAGAAATGCCGCCCATCATTGCCACCAAATTAAAGAGCTGATGAAGCAAAAAATTAAAATCATTTTTTTTTTCAAACCAATTTAAAAAAACATGAATGAATTTTACATCATTTGCAGGTTTGGATCTAATTACTGTCTTCATGTAGGATCCTTTACTAATGCGGACTTCAGCTGTGCCATTCCTAATTAACAGTTGTTATACAAAACAAATGAATATTTATATTTTCTTCTATAATAATAATTTTAAACTCTGAATTTAGTTTTAGTAAAACACATGTACCACAAATAATCCAAGAAGTCTTCAGGATTATGAAATTGTTCCTGGTGCATTTTCTGATGAAAATTAATTTTTATTTTTAAATTTAACTTTTAAATTTAATGTGATTTAAATGTTATTTACTTTTTTACTAAAAAAATGTTTTGTTACTTTTTTCAACTCATATTCTTTTTCTCTAAGAAAAAAACAACGAATTATAAACCACAAAAAAAAAATAATAATTTAAGATTCTAGAAATTTATCAATTTCTTACGTGCATGGCAGGTGACAAGTACAGTTTTTTGCATCATCCACTATTAAATTCATTATGATGAATTATGATGAATTAAATAATTATAAATATTAAATGGTTATTAACAACAATAATTATTAACAATTAAAAGAAATAATGATATTGTAAAATAATATATTGCTGTCTCATTAACAAAATTATATAATTTTAATAACCTGATAACGAGGTTAAAAAATTCTTCATCAATGAAGCAGTAAAAAAGGCAGTCCTGAATTGTAAGGCATGTACGGATTAAATAAGTTTTTTTTTTTTAAAAAAAAAGCGCTATTTCTTAATCCAACCTTATAAGTGTAGGAATAATTGAAGTTAAATTCATTTGCAATAAACTTAGGAAATGCATTAAATTTTGAGTTTTCTGGAATGCATTTTGATGCATAAGGAGCTGGTAGTCTTTGTTGTTCTGTCTGATTTTATTATTAAAAAAAATTAATTGTATATTCTTGTATTTTAATAAATTATTATTACCAGTGTAAACGTGACTTCGACTAAATCTCCCGCTGCAACTGTAAATTTATTTCTAAGACACTCTTTAAGAACTATGCCCTTTTTTTTGTAATTTTATGTGATGTCACACATCGTGAAGACGTATTGAAATGTTCTACATTGCAAAACAAGTGTATAAAGTATACAAAAGGTGCTTTTAGTTTTATTTATAAAGTGCTGGCAAATAGTTTTTATCAATTTTTTATTTATAATTATGCAAACTGTTTTATGTGGATAATATGTGGCTTTTTAGCAGAGCACGTGCTGACGATGTTCAAACTTTTACTGGGTATTATTTATTTATTTATTTTTATTTCATTGCTAGTTTTACCAACTCAAAATTTATCCGGAAAAAAATTATTATCTAATTTGTTGGTAGTCAAGGCCAAAGATTATTTAATTTCAATTTAAGATAACAGTAATAAAAAAAACTTAATTTCGGCTAAAATAAAAATCAGAGTAAATAATGAAAATTTAATAAAATTTAAATGTTTTATTAAATTTTTATAAAACAATTGAACATTTGAATTGAAAAGAAACAGAAACTTTTATTTGCATTTAATTGGTGAAAAATGTTGATTGAGTGTTCGTTGAAAAAATGAATTTTACAGAAATTAAAGATATGTTTTGATTATTGATTTTTTTAAGTGGAGTATTATTCAAAATACTTAAGCAAATACTCCCTCCGTCCCCTAATAAGAGTCTGATTGCGATTTTTTTCAATTCAGTTTAAATGACTCAAATCTACTCTTTAAAGTTTTCCAAAAACGATATTTGTGGTTAAAATTTAATAAATTATATAATTTTATTGATTTACTTTAATAATTTCTTTAAAATATTAATTTTTAAAGAAATCGGATACTTTTTAAGGGACAGAAAAAAAATTGAATTCGGATTCGAAAAATCGAATTCGAAAAATCGAATTCGAAAAATATAAAGCAATGTTTATTTATCTTCTTTTTTTAAAAGTATTCTGGTAGCTATTTTTTATTAGGTATTAAATATTTTATTCATCTTATCGAATTAAAATGCCGGAAATAGAAATTGTAATAATTACTGTACCGGTATTTACAAAAAAAAAAATTTTTTTTTTTTTAAAATACATTTTATTATAAAATCAGAAGAATCATCTTTAAAAATTTGCATAAGATGAGCTTATTTACGATGGGAGTAGTGGGCATGTTTTAAAGAGGTGGACGAAAGAAACTCGGACTATTCTAACAGGTGCCCATCTCAATTTCCAACCTTCCCTCTTTCCGCATTTTTAATTATTATAATGGACTAAATCTAATTTCAGCTACGAAGCGGAAAAAAGCGAATATAGATGTTCCATACTTAGCATGGAGCGGATCCACCTCGCTCTCCTACCAATGACCAACACTAGCGCCACCGCAGCGAGTGACAGTCAGAGCTGGCTTGGATTTTGACGGTGGTAGACGTAATTGTGTCGCCGACATTTTCTCGTAAATTTTATTCGACATCAAATTTGAATAAAATTTACGAAATATTACTATTTTCTTGTTTACTATATATCCTTTCACACGTCATTCGCGTTTGTAATCACCGATGCGTGATATTTTTCAAGATTTTTACAGATTTTGAGATAGCACGCGGTTTCATTATTGTTACATGTGCTTGTTCGTTGTAAGCCTAAATCAAATTCAATTATTAATTATTATTCCTTACACTCGCTCACAATCATGTTCTCTCTCAGGGTAGTTTTTATAATTCATTTTTTTTTTTTTTTTTCGAAAAAAAATTTTTTTTTTGGAATTCAATTTTTAAGTTACTACGGTATTTGATTTTAGATTTAGTTTGAAAATTAATACCGTACTTAAAAATTATTTTCAAAAACATTTTTTAAGCACGGTATTAATTTTTTTTTTTTAAATATTCTAAAAAATTCTTATTTTAATTTTGTTTAATGAGATTGAACATGTCAGGTGTTCAAACAATGAAACCACGTGTTTCTCAAAATCTGTACTGAAAATCGTGGAAAATGATTTGATTTAAGCCTAAGCACATGCAACGTGTGCTTATACCTAAATCAAATCATTTTCCCATTATTTTTAATTTTAAAAATAGTTTATAATAATACTTTTTTAAAAATTTTAGCTTATTTTTTAGATTTTTTTTGTTTTCTTATGTACATATTTTTTAATGTACCGTAATTTTTTTTTAATGTTAATTTTTTTTAATGCTAATTTTTTTTTAATGTAAATTTTTTTTTTGTTACTATTTTTATTTTTTGTTCCTATTCCGCTTTTTTGGGGCAGTCAGGGAGTTGGAATGGGAGGAGTTCTACTGTACAGTGGAACTCCCAATATTCATCAAAATCAATATTCGTCTTTTTTTTTCTTTTGAAATTTAGATCCAATATTCAATTCTAAGATTCAAAATACTCGTCCTGTTTTCTCGTTGAAATTTTTCAGAAAATTTTTTTTTTTGAAAAAAAAAAGTGAACAAATACTAACAACATTGGGTTAACTTGTTCACGAACCTACAGTGCTGGTGAATTAAAAAAAATAATCGTTCGGACATTATGCGAAGTAAATCTCTCGTCATAATAGGTAACAACCATGTTGAGGTTGGTTCGTATGTGCAGTAATTAAAATTTGCATTTTAATTTGATTTTCGAGATTTGATTTATATTGAAAAATATTTACTTTCTTAAGTGTGCAAAATTTAGGGCTGGGAACGAATTAAAAATCCTTTTTCATGCATCCCTATGAGGAAAATTTATCTAATATTCGTCGGTTCCAATATTCGTCCTTTTCTTGTGGAATGGATTAATGAGGAAGTTTGGAGTTATAATTTTACTTCAGCTTCAAGTGAAGCTGGAGTGTGTACAAGTAGACGGACTTTAGTGTCTGGTGGACCTGTGTTCTTTCGCGTGCATTCCTGTGGCTTGTAGGTCCGCCTGCAATAGCTTGGGAGTCGTAAATCTTGCGTTTCGACTCAGCTGGTGTGGGCCTGCCGGTAATCGGCGCGCCTGCGTCGGCTGGGGAGGAGTGCGAGTAGACGGACTTTAGTGGCCGGAGGACCTGCCGGTAATCGGCTCGTCCGCTGTAGCCCTGTGTCCTAATGCACGCGTGCCTCGTGGCTTGTAGGTTCGCCTGCAATAGCTTGGGGAGTCGTAAATCTTGTACTTTTGGTTGGTAGGCCCTGCCGGGGATCGGCTCGGCCTAAAAACTCCACTCTTCCTCATTAATCCGTTCCAGAAGAAAATATATATATACGAATATTGAAACTGACTATAATATTAGATCAATTTTCCTCATAGGGATGCCTGAAAAAGGGGGATTAATCCGTCCCCAGCCTTAATTTTGCACACGTAAGAAGGTAAATATTTTTCAAAAATCGAATCTCGAAAATCAAATTAAAATGCCTAATTTTAATTACTGCACATACTATAACCCCTCAATATGGTTGTACTCTTATTATGACATGAGATTTAGTAGTCATAATTTCCGAACAAATTTTTTTTTTATTTCACTAGCATTCGGTTCTTCAAGAAGTTACCCACTGTTGTTGGTTTTTGTTCACTTTTTTTTTTTTAAGAAAAATTTTTTCTGAAAAATTTCAACGAGAAAACTAGACGAATATCGAATCTTAGGACGAATATTGGATCAAAATTTTAAACGAATAAACAGGACGAGTATTTTGAATCTTAGAATTGAATATTGGATCTGAATTTCAAAAGAAAAACAAGACGAATATTGGTTTTGATGAATATTGGAGCTCTATTGTACGGTAGAACCCCTCTAACTTAAACCCCTCACACTCAAACCCCTCACACTCAAACCTCTCCAACTTAAACCCCTCATACTCAAACCCCTCTAATCCGAACAGCTCAAAAAAAAAAAAACCTGAAAAAGTAAAAAAAGAAAATGTGAATATCGGTAATCTTTTAAAATTTTTCAAACTACAGTAAAACTTTGTTATAATGGACACTCGGATATAATGGACTAGATTTCTGTAAAATGGCACTATTTTTATATTTTTATCGTTGATAATTTTTTTTAATAGCCGACGGAAGTTTTAGTGGTACATTTCGGACACCCGGTATATTAAATCAGAAAATTGAAACAAATTTATTTTAATTTTGGAATGGAGTAAAATCTATTTTAAAAAAATTACTGAAAATAGTCCGAGATGAGTTGCGCTGTCTGGTAGAGGGCCAAAAGTGAAGAGATGGAGATAAAGAGGAACCACATCCTCTTCTTAAACCGCTCTTTCGCTCCCTCCATCTGGTCCACAGCCGAAAGAGAGACACTCACCAGCGACACCATCTTGTTATATTTGCCATGCTAGAGTATTTCTCTTATACTGTATTTATAGAATGTGTGTAAAATTTAATTAATCAAAAAATCTGATAAAATTAATCTTGTAGCAATTAATTACATTAAAACCCAAAAATGTTTGTTTAAGAAATTCTAATAAAATTAAATTACTTAACTAGAATATTTTTTCCTGCTAAAAATTAAAACTCAATAGTTTGTTGTTAGCAACCATCTATATTAAATTTGTTGCTAAGGCCATTAAGTTTAGATTTAAAAAAAAAAAAAATAGACTTAGTTTAAGATACTTAAGGACTAGTCAATAATGAAACAAAATAATAAAACTTATTAAATTATTGTATTAATTAAATTAGAATAATATTAATAATTAAAAATGGTAATTTTTTGATACTGAAAAACTGATCTTTGGCTGACGAAGTTCAAAGCACCCTGTATACTGTTATCCAAATATTTAGGGCGTCACCTATCTTATAGCTCTCAGTGGGTTACCAATTGAAGCTTTCTTAATCATTGACGTCATCTCCACTTATAAATTATGACACACAATATATTATAATAAGATTAATTTTTGTTTATTTATCAAAGTTTATTATTAATTACAAAAGTAAAAAATTATTTTTTTAAATATACGAGTATTAAGGAATCTATAATAATATTTTAAGGAATACCGTACACTTAATTCGTGTCACCAAGTTGAGAAAAACAATTATTCACAATTCCAAACTTAATTTTACTCACGTAAATCAAGTGCAGAGTTAATTCAACGACGACGACTTCCACTTTCCCACTCATTTAATACACCCTAAATCGAAATCTCATTTTGCACATCAATGAAGTATCCCTTTTAGGCCTTAATGTTGCCTGTGCTGGAGAGAGAGACGATAGGCTCCATTAAGCATTTTAAAACAAGAAATAAAAATTAATTGTAATTAGAATACTTGTGATTTGACTGGAAATGCGTATTGCATTTCATTAGTTAAGTGATTACCTAAGTAAATCGAGTCATTCATTTACACGTACCCTGTATTTACTTATTATGCTCGGTAATACACTCAATGGCAGAAGCAGTACGGTATAATTATATTCCTTTTCAGACATCCTGTACAGTACATTGATTTTCCTAATCAATATTTTCCTTTAGAAAAAAAAATTAAAATGAGGTTTGTTGATACTTTTTTTTAATATGCGAATTGAATTGCTTTCGCAGCTGAAAATCGATCAAAGAATATGCGTCACACTTGTTGCCTTTGAAATTGATTAAATTAATGCGCATGCGCAGACATATTATTTTTTTTATAAAATAAAAATTTCTATAGCGACCAAGATAATAACAAGTAAATTAAAAACGCAAGATTTGACTCTCTCCTTAAAACTCAAAAATAAGGTAAATTAAAATTAATTAATTTCGATCATTACAATTATTAAAAAAAAAAAACATTTTTAACTGTCACAATTAAAAATTAAAAACAATTTTGTTTTCCTTGCTTCGTTAAAACTGCTAAGATCAAACGAAACGAATATCAAAATTTTCTTTAAGAAATGAAATTATTATTTCTTTACGCTTAGCCTGATTTATTAAATAATTAAACGATTAATAAAATAATGAAAATTAATTAACTGGTTAAAAAAACAAATGAAAAAAAAAAAATTAATTGTTTTTTTTTTTAATTCTGTAAGAGTGCATTAATATTGAATAACTACTGTATAATAAAAAATTTAATCTGATATTTATTGCATAAAAAAGTCATTGATAAAATTAATTAATTTAGTAATAAATTTACCTTAATAATTTTTTTTTATTCCAGCAAACGATGACTCCCGTGTAGAGGAGCGAGAGAAAAATGCGTGCTATAAAGCTGTGTTTTTTCTTTTTTTGTTATTATTTTG
Organism: Polydesmus angustus; assembly: GCA_034698085.1. NCBI lineage: Eukaryota > Metazoa > Arthropoda > Diplopoda > Polydesmida > Polydesmidae > Polydesmus > Polydesmus angustus. The sequence continues at coordinate 10,751 of JAQGAY010000893.1, read as the reverse complement.
GTCGTTATAGTAATTGAAAGAAAAAAAATATATTTTTAGCTTTCTACGCATGCGCACTATTTTAATCGATTTCAAACGCTGTCAAAAATCATTAATTGTGACGTATTTGATTCTGCACTGAAACTTTAAGCTAAAGAGAAAAAAAATATTTGCGCGTGAAAATTAAATACATGTGCCGATATTGTAATAAATACAAAAAAAATGACATTTTTTTTGACATAAAAAATAATTAACCAAATTAATATTGTTTTTTTAAAAAAAAAAAATTATAATAATAAAAACAGGAAATTAAAATGTGAGCTTTTTTTTTTTTTTTCATAGGGTAGGGTTTGGTTTAACTTCAGCATTAATGTGTTGCGCATTTGCTTATATTAAGGGGGAACTTTTCAAATCTTATCCGGGTTTTAAATGTGAGTTCAAATTAAATCACCGTAAGATTTCAATTTAATAAAAATTTACATTTTCTATGTACTGGTGGTGAAGTTTTTTAAAAAAACAAATTATTGAAATCCAATCATTACTGTATACTAATTTTATTTTTTTAAAAAAATATTTCCTAAATTTCCTATGAAGGTGACAAATTGAATAAATTAAATTAAATTTTAAATAAAAAATAAACAGAACCTGTAATAAATATTAATTTTATTGAATTTTTTTATTGTTTTCCATAAAACTTAAAAAAAAAAAAAAATTTAATCATTGTACCATCTAAATAACTAAAAAAAAAAAACTACTACCTTTTTAACTAATTTAATTAATATATATATTTTTTTAAATAAATAATATTATGTTTACTTTTATTTAGTAAGATGAATATTTCACCCATATCAAATTAAAACTTAAATATATATGCTGAACAATATTATAATTTTTTGTTTTGACTACCGGTTTTACAATATTTTGTTATTAACACACCAATATCGTATTTACATTAAATGCACAGGCGAAATATTAATTTTTATTTCAAAACTTTTAAATAAACAATTTTTACGTATTTACGTATTTAAAAAGCAAACAACTGCGTTTCAGCGTGGCTTTGGCATTGATTTTGGTCATCAATTAGCCTTGACATACTTTCTGTGCATAATAAAAGTAGGTGAAATACATTGCGCAGTTATTCTAACAAGATGGTGTTGTTGATGGGTGACTCTCTTTCGGCTGTGGACCAGATCCAGGGATCAAAAGGTCAGTCTAGGAAAAGGATGTGGTTCCTCTTCCTCTCCATCTCTTCACTTTTTTTTGCTATAATTTTTAAAATTCCCACTTATAACGACGATCAGCTGACTAAAAGTGGCGTCAAAATTGTGTCGAATATTGAATCTGCGACGAATATTAAACAAGAAAAAACATGACGAATTTCGAAAATGACGGATATTGGTGGGGACGAATATTGGAGTTCCACTGTAATTCATTTGCAAACGTGTTTTAAAATTTTACAATTTTAAAACCAAGAAACACAAATCTATCAAGTTTTAGCAGTAATTAGGCCCCAATTAAATTTATGCAATGCCAACAGTAAAAAATTTTAAATTTTATCATAAAAGCTTCAGGTAAATTGCCACCCAACTCATCACACATTTCTTAAGAATTTGATATTGCTAGTGATGAATTTTCACAGCTTATCTGACATTTTATAATTTAAAATATGAGAATTAAATTGAATTGTATGTTTTATTAGCATTTCGATGTCAAGCACAGTTTTGGATGAAGTGATAGCTGATAGTTATGAGTTGTCTATGTGTTTGGAACATCCAAAACATTTTATAGATTGTGATGATAAGACCAGGGACATTTTGTTTAAAGTATTTTTTGGTAACTTTTAAGAGAGTATTATTCAAACATAGTGTCAGATGAATAGTTTGGATTGCAATATGACATCTCCATCACTCTTCTGTCTCTCTCTATTGACCGAAAGAGAGAGATACGACATTGGGTATAATATCAAAGAACACTTTGATGTGTTTAGATACTCTGACAGTTATATAGAGGCATTTAAGGATGAGTAAATTCGACTTCATTAGTTTAATTAAGTTGTTAATCTCAAATTTTTTTTTTTTTTGGCAATTTTATGTGATGTCACTCGTAAAGGCTTTTTATTAAGGGCATATTTAACAATTTGTATTACGGAAATTGCTTAACCATGGAATTATCATTTTCTTGAAGTAATTTATATATTTTTTTAAATAAATAGCTATTAAAGACAAGTTTTTATTCACAATGTTTATAAACATGAGAGTCAGATCGATTGTTTACGAAAAAGAAACGCTTCCTGTATTCAACCCGGAAGACGTATTGGAATATTCGTATATTGCAAAACAATCGTATAAAGTGTATTTTAAAAAAGTGTTTTTATTTTTATTTTATGTACCTAAGAAATTTTTTTCTTATTAATTTTTATTTATAATTATTATGCAGATTGTTTATGTGGAGACTACGTGGCCTTTTAGTAGAGCATGTGCTGATGATGTTCAAAATTTTACGGGGTATCAAAATCTTTTCGAAAAATATCATTATCTTCAATCTACTTATAACTTTTCATTAAAAGTAAGATAGATTTTTTCAATAAATGCTGTGTTGTAACAACTGTATTAGAAATAAAATTGGCAGATATAATCCTATATTTTGATTGATAACATACATAGAAATTTATTTTTAAAAAAACCTTAATTTTTTTTAATATTATTATAAAATATAACTTTATTAAGAAATTATTATGAAAAAGTATTTTGTTAATTTAATGCAGGGTTGTTTAGACAGATGTTTATATAATTTAACTAAAACGTATTGCAAATGTATTATACCATCTTCAATGATACAACATAATGTGAACCAAATACCAATATGTTCAAGAAGTAAGTAGATTTGGTTGTAGGAATTATACTGGATAACTCATTTTATTTCTATCATTTAATTTATAGTTTGCACTAAAATACCGCAAAAGGAATTCGATACTATGTGCGGCTGTAAAGCACCTTGCAAGTAACTGATCATTAATTACTTAAATATAAATTCACAGGTTTGTCACTTTAAAAACGGCAATACCATGTAAAAAAATGTGCTTCAATTATAAATTTGGGCTACAACTATTAATTTTTTGTGAAAAACTTTAGGTATTTAGAAGTAAATCATAAAAATATGGTAACTGAAAGATATGAAGATAAGCAGCAATCAGCATATGTAATAAAATTTCAGTTTGAAATTATTTGTAGTTATTGCACTAGCAAGTTAAGAATTAAAACCAAAAAAAAAAAATGCATAACTAAACTTTACAATGAGACAATGTCGCTAGTCAAAATCAGAATGGATTATAATTTAACAAAGTTGTGTTATTTTTTAGTGCAATAACTTTGTTACAATAATTATTATTTGAATTTTTGTTAATATGTATTATATATTTTAGATACCTAAAGCATTTCTAAATAAATTCGATCTTTCGTACGAGTTGAAAATTCATCGTACTATTGAGTAATTTTATTTACTTAAAATTTTTAAAGGATTTAACTGAAATTACCACAAGATTAGTAAAAAAAAAGTTAATTAAGATTACTAGTCCACCTAAATTCAAACACCAATTTCATTACACCATAATATGCTTTTAGTTTATATTCAAGCGGGGCTTATAATGGGTGGCGCAAAAAAGTGATACCCCCTTTTGAAATCTTGTGCCATAGTTTGTTTCTGGGCGAATTTGTGCCTGTAAAATTTTCCTTACTTACTAAGTCAATCTTTGACGTTACTATTTCATTAATTTCCAGGTTTGCATCTGTATTGTTTTGAAGTGGCGCAAGAAAGTGTAATCTAAAATCCTCTTGTGTAATAATTTTAAAATAATATTATTTTAAAAAAAAAAATTTTCTAAAAAAAAATGTAGTAAATTATTGTCAAATGTTAACTTACACAAAACAATAGCCTTAAGTCAAATTTAATACTGGGTATTATATCGTCCTCGATTCTCAACAGTTTTTCTAATTATTTGCACCTCTGTTTATAATCAGAATGCGATCTTCTGTCGTTATTAATGTCCTTGTAAAAAAATACTGAATACCACACCTATACATTTTTTTTAATAAAAAATATAAATAATAAGATGGCGACCAGAAGTTAATTTAGAAGTGTCAAAGTTAGTTAGAAAAGTTTTACAAGTTCAAATTTGTTAAGAAACAAACTATGGCACAAGACTTCACGAGGGGTATCACTTTTTTTGCGCCACCCGATAGTTACATCATTAAACAACAAAATTTGTTAACAAAGCTAATGCAGATATCAATTTTAACAGTACACCCAAAAGCAAAGAATTAGAATTTTTAATTAGTAAAAGTTTCTTGTCAAAAGTTGAGTACAGGCAGCCATTATTAAAAGTAAGTTATTAAATGAGTTGTCAAGCAACTTAAATGTTGAAGTTGTATATCTTTAAAATGATTTATTTGTTTTGTTATGTAGTTTGATGATTTGTTAAGCAGCATTGGAGGTGTTTGGGGCTTATGGATTGGGCTATCTTGCAGCATATTACTCTCTATAGGAATGAAAGCTTTAAGTGGTGCATTTCCCACTATGTCTAAAGCCTCCTGCAAACAGTTGTTTCGTGTTGCTTATTATTTCATTCAATATTTGGGATTGCTTTTAATTGGCTCAGCATGTGTGTGGCAAATCTACATTACCACTGACGAATATTTAAAGTACATTGTTTTATGCTGACTATATATATTCGTATAATTACTCTAATGTTGATTATAATTTTGACTACTCTTAATTTATTGGTATTTATTAGTCGTATGAGTTTTATGTATAGGATGTTTGCGGACTTTTTCCAATTTTCAAAAATGAATAAATCAGTCAAATTTTAAGGCGTTTTTTTCAAATTTACATTAATCGACATATTAAATTCAATTTAAAAATACAATTTCTAGAATATGACCTCCCTAACTGAGACGGCACGTGTTAACTAGCTCAACTTAATTTCCATTGACCCTATGGAATAATGGAAAATATCGGCTGATGTTCCCTAATAAAAAATTTTTTCTATAATAAAAAATTTTTCCTGGATAAAAAATATTTCCTAGATAAAAATTTTTCCTAGATAAAAAATTTTTCCTGGATAAAAAGATTTCCTGGATAAAAAGATGTTCCTGGATAAAAAATATTTCCTGGATAAAAAATATTTCCTTGATAAAAAATATTTCTTGGATAAAAAATTTTTCCTGGATAAAAAAATTTTCTTGGATAAAAAATTTTTCTTGGATAAAAAATTTTTCTTGGATAAAAAATTTTTCTTGGATAAAAAATTTATTCTATATAAAAAAATTTATCTAAAAATAAAAACTTTTTCCTGGATAAAAAATTTATTCTGGATAAAAAATTTTACCTGGATAAAAAATTATTCCTGGATAAAAAATTTTTCCTAAATAAAAAATTTATCCTAAATAAAAAATTTTTTATACATACATATGCTATAGGGTTTATGAAGATTACGTAGGGCGCTTTAACACGTGCCGATTCAGTTAGGGAGGTCATATTCCAGAAATTGTTTTTTATTATAAAATTTGAGATGTCGATTAGTGTAAATTTAAAACAAATAACGCATTTTCGTTAAAATTTGACTGATTTATTTATTTTTGAAAATTGGCTAAGTTCCGCGAACACCCTATAATTATTTAATATCATAAGCTTTATCAATGTTTCTAAATAATGACTTGGCAAATTTAACCTAATGAAACTTGTATCAAGGTATAATGTGATAACCATAAAAACAATTGAGGATCAGGTTTCATTTCCTACCATTTATGTTTGCTCTAAACCTGGGGTGTATTTAAATGGTTTGGACGACGATTCTGAAGAAGAAAAATTTTTATTAGCTCCAAAAATATCGGAAATGATATTAGAGTGCGAATTTCGTACAGAAAATGGCTTACGTGTACCCTGCGTGTAATTAAATATACTCTTCTTAAAATAAAATTAAATTTAGTAATTTTTTTTTTTTAGGTATAACAATTATATGGGTTTAGATACTTTTTGGTATTTTCCTGTTATATGTGCAGTTATTAACCCTCAAACGTCGAATGACAGTAGCACGCTAACAGTGAAAAGTAAATTAATAAATACCCTAGAAGATAAATTTGATTTTTCTTACCGTTCCTTAATTATTTAACAATTGCTTAGATTTGAACATACGTGTGGCCCCTTTAAATGATGTACATACAAAATCTTCATCAGTCGAATTAAAAGTTGGACTGAGTCCTTTTATATTGTTTTATGAGAATGAAATGATTCATGAAGTTCGTCAAAAGTTTGTTGCGGTTGAGCCGGGAGATGCGGTTGAGCCGGGAGATGCGGTGGATGTGACTTTTACACTGGTATACCCTAATATGGAGTATTGCATACGCCATGGTATTTAATGTAACAAAATATTAGACAGAGACAAGAAGACTTCCGGCTCCATATACCTCAAAATGTGTTTCCGAACGCACGAAATACGTTAAATTTCCAAATCTTTTAGCAGAAGCAGTTAGTTTCATGAATTTCAACTATTCTTACACTTATGAGGTTTGTATGATTTTTTAATACTAAAAATTAACTTCATTTATAATTATAAATTAACATATATTTTATACATATAGGAGTGCCTTTATTATTGTTTATTGGATACTGGATTATACCATAGCTATTCTAGGAATAAAAAATTTTCATACTTTTTTACCTTTGAACTTTCTTTTTTATTTAGTTTTTCCGAAACGTTAAATAAAAAACTAATATTTTGTAAACTTTTTCATTAATAATTATTATTAGAGGAATTCATTGAAAAGTGCGATTGTCATTCTCCGTGCAAGTAAGAAATTATCACAAAGTTATTCATAGTGCGCAATAGTTAAACAAGGCTTTGTTTACTCTATTTTGAATGTCCAAACTAATTTTAGACAAAAAGATTACGAGATGAAAAGCAAAATAACAAAATTTGTTCACAAAAATGTAAGTGAAAGACAATTCTTTTATTATAATAGAAATAATAATTATGTCAAAAATAGTAATAAAGCTTGTTTTTTATACAAAAGAAAATCACTCCTGACGTATTGATTGATGGAAATCACTTGTTGGACTATTTATGGTAATTTATGAAAAATAAAGATTTTTTTTAATATTATGTTTTTATTGATTTTAAAAGTACATTATTTTAATTTTGTTTATTGTTCATCCGTGCTGTTATTATAAAGGAATGGCTCAGCTGTGGTCTGTATCAGTAGAGAGCTAAACACAAAGAAAGTGATCAGAGAAAAACCAGCAATTGAAGTAAACAAAATTATTTATAATTATTATGTACCGGTACCGGTAGTTGTTTTTTTTTAAAGAAATTAGATCTCATTTTTTTTTTTTTTTTTTTTTAGCTTTTCAATTTAGTGGGAATGTTTGGCGGTATTTCCGGTTTGTGGATAGGTCAATCTTTACTATCCCTCATCATGGAAATACAACTGATGACGTCAAATTTCGTAGAAATAGTTAAAAAAAAATTAATAAGAAAAAAATGCGAGGGCTGTTTGAAAAGTTCTTGGCCTCATCAAAGAAAAAAAAAATAATAATTACAAAATGTTTTTTAAAAATTTAATTTACATTTATACACTATTTTTCTAAACACAGTGTAATTTTCATCTTTTTCCAAACATTTTAAGTGCCTAAACAAAAGCGTTTTTTGTATTTTGTGTCTATAAAAATTGTGTATAGATGCAAATAAACATTTGATTTTTTTTGCAGTTATTTTATGTCAATAAGACAGGAAACCTTTGAAACAGCTCTCGTAAAATAATTATTTAATCACAGTTTTGATGAACTAAAATCTAATAATAATTATTACCGGCCTAAATAATTATGCTAGTAAGTTCTTTTTCGTTTTGTATTAATGTTTTATTATTTTTTTTTTATCTCTATATTATGCTCTTAGAATGTACACTTGTAGTTTTAGATTGTAAACAGCGTATTTACTTGTCAAACGTAATAGGCTATGACTGGTTCACGCCACTTAATAATGTATGCCTCGCATTAAATTGGTTAGTTTTTACTAAAAAAGGAATTAATTTAAAAAAAAGTTAGTTATGCACTTTCTAATTAAGTTTTTGAAAAAAAAAATTAACTTAATGATTTAAACAATTAATCCAAAAATTTAAAAAAGTTGCTTCACAAGTCAACTCAAGCTTTTCCAATTCATTTCTTTTTCCAACAAGAATGCTTCACCATTACTTATTATTGTAAAAATAAAAATAAAAAATAACTGTTGATTTATCAAATAAAAAAAAACTTATTAGAGTTATTTTTATTACCGTATTTAAGTCTTATTATAGAAATACTTTTGAAAACTAACTAAAAGTATAAAAAATATATTACTAAAGCTAAATGCGTAATATTTATACTTACTGTTTATACAATCAAGAACGACATCAGCTTCTACGACCCACTGTTTCAGGTGCAATTGTCCCACTCTACCTTGGTATCGTGTGTCCTTAAAACAACGAAGCTTTTAAAAAACGAATAAACAAGTCAAATTTTAATGAAAATGAAATAATTTTTTAAAAAACTTATAGCAATACTGTCATTTGCTACTAAAATACTACTGTAGTTATATTTAGATTGGCTTCAACCATTTTACCAGGGAAGAGAAATTGTCTTTGGTTCCAAAAGTATCAGACTTCATGTTAAAGTGCAATTTTGTTACATGCAAAGCATCTTTAAGCCAGAATCTGTAATTAAATTTTATATTAAGTAAACAAATAACATATAGCTAAGTCTTTACATTAAGCTATGATAGTTATACAGTTGCAGGGTATCACTATCTCCCAACCTTTAGTGCAGTCATCAAACATTAAACTTTAACAATGAAGTCTTAAGATTTACAGATAAGAAAAGTAACTCGCAGTTTTTATTAAAAGATAATTAAACTATACTATACAGATTTAAACATGCAAGTGGATAACGTTCACAATCATTTTTGTGTTGGCTATAGACTTTAGACAAGTATTGGACTGCATCCATTTATAGTCTTTCTTGATGAAGACATGACTGATGAATGTCTTCAAAATAAATTTGAAGTTGATCCAGGAGATTTGGTAGAAGCTACATTTAAACTGGTAATAGCTATTCTATTTTATCTAAACTATATGCAAACAAATGATTTTGAGTAATAAAATAAGACCGAAAGAAAGAGACTATCAGCCCCTTATTCATCCAAGTGCATTCCAGAATTTTCTAAGTTTACTAAATTACAACCATTAATTAAAAATGGATTCACTTTCAACTATTCTTATATTTTTCAGGTTGTAATATTAGTGTTTTTAATGCTTTTTAAGTCTTTTTTATGCTTATAGTTAATTGTTATGGCGTTCGAGTTTAGACCTAAGAATTTATTTTTGTACGTATGTCAATGAAGAAAATAATTTTAAAGTTCATATTTAAAGGCCATAAGCATAACCTATAAGCATTTTTTGTAATTTAGGAATGTTTAAATTACTGTTCAAATAAATATATGGACAAATTAGATCATGCAGGTAACAGATTCTTTAAAATACAGTAATAAAATAATGTCAATTAAACATTTGCAATTCAATAATCATCCTAAGTTTTGCATTAGTCTCACATTACATCTAATTAATTTTCAAGTGCACAATATTAGTATATTTGTGGATAGGTAAATCTATACTATCCCTCATCGTGGCAGTACAACTGATAATACCAATGGTCATAGAAATACTTTAAAAGAAATTTAATAAGAAAAAATTAAGTATAATTATTAATATTTTTTTTCACATTTTTGACAAATTAAAATCTAGTAATACTCGTAATTAAGATAATTATTATTCTTTTTAGTTTTCTTCGCTATGTACAAGCCTCTTTTTTTATTTCATGTTATGGCCGTTTAAATGTACACTTTGTAATGTCGATTTGACGCAATAGTTTTAGATTATAAATATCGTATTTACTTTTTAGCACGTACAATGTCGTCGAATATTCAACATTTGTTTTCTTTCGCACAAACTGCATCTACAAATTGTAAAATTAAACACGTTATAATTTTCCAAATTTTAATTTCAATTAATTTATTTTCTCGCGCAACGTTTCCCATTCTTTCTTTTAGAACAATCGATACACCTGAAATCGCTGTCGGTGTAGGGAAAGATACATCTTCCGCCACGTAAGCAGGGATTTGGCAGGCAGACTTTATTAATACTCTTTTAGAAAAAAATTTATAGTTTATGTTAACAAAAACTTTTACTTGGATTTAAATGTAGAAAATGTTGATCGGGTTTTCATGGAAGAAATAAGTTTTATAAAATGGCAGAATGACGTCAACTTTTTACATAATAATTATGATTTCACTATTCACACAAAAAATGTTTAAAAAAAATTTTCATAAAAAAAAGTTTCGTAAAAACAAAAAAAATTTCATAAAAATTTTTTTCAAAAATAAAAAAAAATTTCACTTGTACAAAAAAAAATTTTTCAAAAGCATTTTTCACAAAAAAAAAATTTTTATTAAAAAAATTTCTTCGAAACAAAATTTTGTAAAAAAAAATTTTACAAAAAAAAAATTTCTGAAAAAACATTTTCATAAAAAAATTTCGCGCCTTGCACGTTCGGCGCTTCATTATTACATAAGTTGCTACAATTGTCGGAATTACAATTATCTATTTTGGAGATTTGCATTTTATTAAAAAAATCTGCCAAACGACCATAACGCACATACTGAATTGTAACTCAGTACCGGCAAAACTTTT
>JAQGAY010000892.1:0-18843 GCA_034698085.1 Polydesmus angustus | reverse complement strand
TAAGTTTTGAGTCAAAACTTAGAAAATCGAGACTAACTTAAATGAATAAACTTAGTTGCGTTGGTTCACTCCGCTCTAAATGGCTAAAAGATAGGACTAACGAGTATGGTGTTTCTCAACATTCTTTGTACCATGACCCCATTATGAGCCATAAAAAATCTGATTCCCAAAAAAAAAGAAAAGAACAAAAATTATTTCTTGAAATGAAAAACAGTAACTAATTTTTTGGTAAAAAAAAAACAAAATTAACTAATTTTTAGTAAAAAACAACAAATTGAGCTCATTTTTAGTGAATTTAATACAAATTTAAATTTTATCTTGGAGAAAAAGAACAAATTTAGCTGCTTTTTAGTGAGAAAGAACACATTTTGCTTATTTTTTGATTACAAAAAACAAATTTATCTCATTTTTAAAGAAGAAAAAAAACAATTTAACCCATTTTTGATATGAAAAAAAAAAATAATTTAGCTAATTTTAATTGAATAAAAACAAGTTTAGCTAGTTTTTGGTGAAAAAGAACAAAGTTAGCTCATTTTTTGTGAAAAAGAACAAATTTAGCTTATTTTTAGTGAAAAAATCAAATTTAGCTCATTTTTAGTAAAAAAAAAAAAACAAATTTAGCTCATTTTTTGTTTACAAAAAACAAATTTATCTCATTTTTAGTGAAAAAAAAAATTTAGCCCATTTTTTAAAGGAAAAAAAAATAATTTAACTAATTTTAATTGAATAAAAACGACTTTAGCTCGTTTTTAGTGAAAAAGAACAAATTTAGCTCATTTTTGGGTGACAAAAAACAAATTTAGCTTATTTTTAGTGAAAAAATCAAATTTAACTCGTTTTTGATGAAAAAGAACAAATTTAGCTCATTTTATGGTGAAAAATAATAGAAATCTTTTTTTTTGCTTAAAAAATGAGCAAAATTTATCAATTTGTTTAAATTTTGGCTAAACCATTGTCTCCTCTATACAATCAAACTGCCCCACGTTGAGAAACAGGGGTGTAGAGACCTAAATTAAGTGGTACTTACCTTGAGAAGAACAAAACTTAAGATGAGCAGTATCAAATTCTTCATCGTTTTTGTGGTTCTATTGACTGTCAAAAAACCGCTCGCTATTTATATTTAAAGTTGTCATCTTTTGCTTTCCACATTTACTATTGAACTTGTGGTGATGGTGAAATTAAACCTCTCTTAAGTTCAAATGTTTTGTAAACCAAACTAATATTTCTCAACAAGAGTCATTTCCATTATAATTATATGCCACATTTGTAAATAGGAGAAAATCAAGTGTTTTTATGTGTTGCAACCAGAAAGTAAATTGTGTACGCGAGGTTGAGAAACTATTAGTCAGCTGCCAAAAATGTTTCATCATTAACATTAAGCTTGACAATTTTGTCTTCTTTTTTTTTTTTTTTTTTTTTGACAAATTCAGCTCTATTTTTAATTAATTTAGTTCCTTTTTTGATTTCATTTAGCACAAATTTTGATAAATTTAAACCCATTTTTGTTTGACAATTTTAGCTCCTTTCTTGACAGATTCAGCTCTTTTTTTAAAACAATTTTAGCAAATTTTTTTGACATTTTTAGCTAATTTTTTTGACAAATTTAGCTAATTTTTTTTTAACAAAGTTTTGGCGCCTCAAATGGTGGCGCCTGATGCGGCTTGCATCGACCATCCGCATCGCCAAAATATGTTGAAACCTATGGAAATTCACTTAATAGGGTCCAGTCTCATTTTCTCCTTTATTCTGAGACCCAACTATATTTAACTGTTTATTAATTACATTTGTTTCATTTATTTTTAAGTAAATCTACTGGTGCATTTTTTGCTAGTATATGTAATTTTACTGCAATTATTAGCGCACTATTTTTTTTAAAAAATTTCAGCCATAAAATAAAGTGTGTCCGTAAATATACGACGTTTTTAAAAAACTAATAAACAAGTCAAATTTTAATGAAATTGAAATTTTTTTTAATATTTACATACAGCAACATCTCCCATTTAATAATAAAAAACAGTTTTTAGAATGTGACCTCTACAACTGAGTCGGCACGTAATTATGCCCTCATGGAAATTTAAGGAAATTAGCATTAATCCTTCAATGGCCGGCATCCGTGAATTAAAAATAATGCGAAATAATTTTGACTTTTGGCGAAATTTTTTTGATTTTTTTGCAAATTTTTTTGATTTTTTTTTTTTTTTTTGCTTTTGTGACCGCCTTTAAAATTGTGCTGCCCTGAGGCCCTGGCCTCACCTGGCCTATTTAGAAATCCGCTTTTGGTGTAAGAAAAGTACTTACATTAAAATCCATGAGAGAAATATACATAAAAGTCTATGGGATTGATTTACATTAAAGTGTATGGTATAAATTTTATGTTATGCTATAAACAGTTTATTTGCTTGAAAAGGGGAAACTAAAATAATTGCATTATTATAAATTATGAATAAATTAGACTTGTTTTTTAAAAATCTTTTTTTTTTCAAATTAAACACGTCTAAACCACCTACAATAAAATTAATTTAGATGCATCTTTTGTGTGTAGATACTGCGATATCCAATTCATCAATGCCATACAAGATGAAGGCATGTGTTTAATAACTTTTAAATTCAAAGTGTTATAATGTTAGCAAAATGACACTTTTATTTCTTTGTTAATTTATGCTCATTCAAAATTTGGAAAAAGTAACAATTCAAACAATCACATTAAATTAATTTGATGCATAAATTACAATAATTAATTATTATGATTGATGGCAGTTGAACATTCGAAATGAAAAATAACATAAATTTTTTCCTATATAAAGCCTCGTAAAATTAGCATTGAAACCATAAAACCGTGCTCAGAGTCAACACTTAAGGTAATATTAATGAAATTAATAAATTTAAAGGTAAAAGTGTAAATATACAAGGTGATGCGGAGCACTTGATCTTTTTTAAATGCTAATAAAATTCTAATTTTTGCTTTAAAAAATTTTTTTATTTTTTTACTTTGAAAGATTACCATGTCGCTTTTGGTATTTTCCATACCATAAACAAATTACGCAAGTTTTGACTTCAAATGAATGCAGTTGATGCAGCTGAGCGTATTGAACGCTTATAAAACACACAATTCTGATTAAAATTTAGAACTAATTCTAAATTATTGACATTTTGAATTTTAGAATTTTTTTAATATTTACCGGTATTGTAGTAACTAAGAAAGTTTTTTTCTATATTTCTTTAAAAAAAAATTATTTCTATGTTTCTGTGTAAAATTGCACCAATTTTATATTTCATATTTTTTTTAATGGCCGACGGAAGTTGTATACGGTAGTAATTTTTCGGACACCCAGGTATTTTTTTATTTATTCTTAAAATAATATTTACTTAAATTAGAGAAAATTAACATTGAGACTCGCATTAGACTGATTTCGAGCTGCACTAAACCAATTTCGTATCCAATTTGAACAGGATACGACAATTCAACAGAAGAAAAAAAAAGTTCAATATTCTCTTTGATTCTTTAGCCACACTGGACTCGTTTTAAAAAAATTTAACTTATTTTGAGGCTCATTAGTCTCGTTTTAAACTAGATTTATTTGATAAAGAGTGGTCCACACACTGATAAGAATGAGTCATAAACTATTTTGTGTTTTTAATGCATTATTGATAAAATAATAAAAGTAGACATGTATTTAATTAAATTTTTATTTATTATTATCGTTATTTGAGATTACATAAGATAAGTGACGTATTACAAAATAAATCACATAAAAGCCATTGAATTTGGTTCGTTTCAATATTTATTTTCTTTGGAATACTAAATAATTCATTTCTAAGGTCCAAATATGAAATTGGAAAGCTAATAAGTAAAAAAACCATTTTAATTTAAAAAAAAAAGAGAAAAAGAGAGGGAATGATAATAATTACTGGTTTAGTTTCTGTGTAGACTTTGCAAAGGTCGTCAGCAAGGATGTCCTCAACGAGAGGTGAGATTTCTTTGGTAGTTTGGCTGATCCCAGCGAACTGTTGACTATTCAGAGGACCATTTTCCCAAAACTGGCACTTGCCCTTTATCTCACCAGAACTACCTTTTATCTGTATGCAACACTGGCCTGAAGGGCACTCTTTGTGAGTGGTACAATTCTTACCCTCCACTTCCTCCACACTTCCAGCACACACCTACGTCATATAGAACCACAAGTAAATTATAAGCCCAATGTTATGATTACTGTTTCAAAATTATAGTAAAAATGATTTAAAAGGAAATCTTTTTACTATTAATTAAGTTATAAATTAGACATTAATTTAATTAAAATTTTTAATTATAATTGCAATATCTCTAAATGTTATTGATAGATTAAAATTGTTTTAATGTTTTCATAAGAGAGGCTTTAAAATCTAAAATCCTTTTTAAGAGTTGTGTGCACTTGATGAAATTCGTAAAGTTTTGAGTTCATTTTAAAAATGTCTCAATGTACTAATATTTGCTTAAAATAGGTTTTAAGAATTAATGTGTGCAATTAAAGAAAATGCCACTATACTGAATTGCAAAAAATTAGTATTTGTAAGTAAGTTGGGGAGACATAAGTTAAGTGGTACTTACCTTGAGAAGTGCAACGCTTAAGATGATTAGTACAAAATTATTCATCGTTTTTGTGGTTCTATTGACAGTCACAAAAACCGCTCGTTATTTATATTGGAAATTGTCAGCTTTTGTTTTCCACATTTACCATTAAACATGTGCTGATGGTGAAATTAAACTTTTCTAAAGTTCAAGTGATTTGCAAACTAAACTAATATTTCCCAACATGAGTCATTTCCAGTATAGTTAAATGCCACATTTGTGAATAAAAGAAATTTAAGTGTTTTTATGTTTTGCAACTATTAATCACCTGGCAAAATGTTTTATCAATAAAATTATAGAAACAAAAATAAAAACTAAATGCGTAAATGAAATTAATTAATAAGTTAAAAAATGTGCTCACTTTGGTGGAGAAAAATTTGAAATTTTTAGAGCAGTGTATTATGATTTTATTAAAATTTATTTAAATTGACGTTTACACCTACAGTAATAACTATACTTGCGACAAAACATGCCATTCACCATATGACAGCAATTGAGAAAGAAGACCAGAAATTTGCAAAACCAACATTTTATTTGTGCAATACACTTCCAATACAAATGAGCAAAAAAAAATATAAATTAAAGTGATTTTCAGCAATGTATTTACTAGAAAGAGTTCGATGTTCAGTTTATAATCAGAAATAAACTTAAATATTTTAAAAAAATTAACTAAAAATGAAACTGTTTACCATAAAAACTAAAAAATCACTTTTTAATACTAAAAAATATAATTAAACAGCATTAATATATGGTACTGAACATTTTATATAAAATAAGTGTTGACAAAAGAACTAAATCTACAACAAAATGTAAAACATGATATTTTCATACAATAATTATTAACCACTTATAAGTAAATCTACAATTACAAAATCTCACATTTCAATGTAAGATTCAAATTAAAAAATAATAAAGGATTACATTAATTTTAAAAATAATACGGTAAGCGTTTCGTGTAAATTTTTTTTTAAAACCAAATCACTTAAAATTAACAAAAAAATTTTAAACTTTCTAATGAACTTATCAACAAATATAGTTGTAAAAACTAAAAAAATAAATACCAGGAAATAAAAATAAGATTTTAGGAATCACCTATAATATAATGGACTTTCAAAATGAATAACGTACTAAAGTCATTAAATTATGACTGGTAATTTTTTTTTAATACTTTTTTAATTACGCATACAAAATAATTTAAACGTTTAGTTTTTGTCTTCATTCTTTTTTTTAGCAAATTTAAGTTGGTTATTTTTTATGTTCCATTATTAGTTGAATTGCGTCAATTAATTTTTTTGTAATATTAAGTAAATTCATAACATAATGAATATTTAATTTTCTCTAAAATATTTACACTGTATGAAAAAAATAATTTAAAAATAAAAATGTGTGAAAAAAAAATAAAAACGTTTCAAGTTGATAAATTATTTTCGTTTTACCAATCTCATTTTTCTTTATCAGCTCAAAAACATCAAAATAATAACGCAAAATATCAATTTGAACTTTGAGATTAACTGAAACGATAAGGAAACTGATTATTCTTATCTTAAAAAAAACTCAAGTACAAAAATAAGTGTGCAATTATTGTGAATCATTTTTTTCTTTTCGAGTAACAAGTAAGTTTCATTTCTACTAAAAACTAAAAATTTTAATGTTTTGATTTAAAATCTTTCAATTTCACATTTAATTAACCAATGATTCTTTCATATTTGAAATCTATCAACTCCACCTGTTGCAATTCAAGGTCCCAACTAAAAAACAACAACAATGAAGGTAAGACCGATTTTCAGTTTTTATTTTAAAACTATGCAATTTAATTTTAGTTTAACAAAATAATATTTAATCCTGTATAATTAAATTGATAGATAGTGCAAGTTTAGTGCCAAATTATGGGTACAGGCATGTAAATCAACATCAACCGATCTTGTAAAGGGAAATTTCCCCATAGTTTTATCTAGCATTAAACAGTAGATAACATCTGAAAACTTCACTAGAAAATGTGCTGTAGCTGAATAAAATTTTCTACTTCTTCTGTCGCCAAACAAGTAATTTTGAAGTTATATTTATTTACAAAATAATGTTAACATTAATTTTCAACAAATTATTTTAACGTAATTTAAGATTTGATCGAACATTTTGTGGAAGATTTAACAAATGGAATGAGTTAATAAATTTCCGTCACCTTTCACTCATACAATGTTATTGAGTGCAAACCTGAAAAAATCATTGAAAAATGTAACTAACACCTATTTTCAGTTTATTTTACATCTCAAACAATATTATTTCAATTTTAATAAATACTGGCATTAAATTTATAGATATACATAATTTTTCAATAATCAGCTTTTTCTTTGTTAAATGATGCCACAGGGACTTCCCCTAGTGTTATCACATATTACATTGTTGACATTTAAGTGCCAGGATGATTATCAAGATTTAGGACTAAAATACGGTAAGAAGTACATTACAATGTTTTGTTAATCTCACAAACAATTCATGTCACACCCATTTTAATAATATTTACAGACAATTGAACACAGGGGAACGTGCTCTATCTTTGCTTAAGTTTGGGTTGTTTTTTAGCTTGGTATTTGCATATTATAATGGTAATTATTAAATTAAGTTGCTTTTTTTATACACATTGCAATTTGTATTTTTTGTTTTTGATTTTTAATAATTCTATGTTATTTACTAGATCATTAATTATGACAAAACAAAGTAGCAAAACTTTTATTCTTCCCGAATTTTAAAAATCAACTTTTAGAGGATAACTTGGATTTTGACCTACAATCAACAAAAAGTATGGATGTAACAGAAGATGTGTTTTCTAGATGCAGGGTACCCAAAGACGGCAGTTGTGTGTTTTGGGCAGTTTCTTTGGCCTACTTACTTCCGGTTAAGAACAACAAAGGTTTATTTTGTGAGAGATTTGGTAAGTTATTTGGTGAAAGAAATCAAAGTGAAAGACTTCACGTTGGATATTTGGTGGATAAAGATTTATCCGGCATCTACGAGGATACATTACTAATAAACTTAGTGACACAAGTTTTTCGAAGCAGAGTGGTGGATCAAATAATGAAAGAGGAAGTGTTTCATTGCGTAACATTACATGAGTTTTTACTCATGAAAAACGAGACATTCTTCACAGACGGAACATTTTGTGAGTTATTTCAAAATTCTTTTCCTTATCTTACTCTTCCCATTGATTTAAATAAATGAAAACCTAAACAATTAAATAAGAGATCTATAGAAATTTTAAACCGAGAATTAGAAAAAATTTCAGATGTTGAGAAAGTTCATAAGTTTAAATTTCTTTGTTACTTAAATGCTATGAGAAATTACTGTTCTTGGGGTGGTGAACGTGAGATTCAAGCTATGCAAAGCCTGTTACAATGTCAAATATTCATATTTAGTAAACAAAATCGAACCTTTTTAATTAATAATAATTTTGAAAATATTTGCCTATTTAAAGCCAACAAAGTGCATTATGATTTCGGATTAGTAAAACCTAATTTCGTCATTGAAAATATTTTAAAGCTAAATTATAAGGCAGCTTCAGCGTTAGTTAAAATTGGTGTAAGTGACATTAATTATCGCTATAATAATGACTGGACACTTTTACATTTTTCGACTATGACTGACAACTATCAAAACATAATTGAGCAATTAGTTTGGCAAGGAGCAGACTTAAGGTTAACAACAAAAAACAAACATACACCCCTGCAAATGGCAAAATATTTTGAGCTAGAAAAGGCAATTGCTGCATTTCAGAGTTTAAAAATGGAAAAGCAAATAAAACCGCAGCTGCTGCTTACAAACAAAATGAGAAAGTAAATTCAGAATTAAGTAGTGACCTTCAAATACCAATAAATGCAACAATTGAAAACAAACTGCAATCACATTGCGTGAACATTCTAATCGATTGTCCAAAGCCATCTCAGTTGAAGCAATCTTTACTCCTCACAAATGTTTTCAACCAGACTTTAAGTTTTGCACGTGACTTAGTAGTAAATTAAAGAAAAGATAATGTGGATTTCATTGATATAAAATTGCAATTTATAGACAATAGTAAGATAGAGATTTTCAATTGGAGTCCTTTGCATTACGCAGTAGAAAAGGGAGATTTGAAGTTGGTGAAAGAACTGGTTGAAAAGGGCAAAACAAATGTAAATATTAAAGATCATAGTGGTGGCACTCCATTGCATAGAGCTGTGAAATTCGATCTTTTTAAGATGGTGCAATATCTGATAGAGAATGGAGCGGATATAAATGCATTGGACAAAGCCACACTTAGTGCATTGTCTTATGCTGCCAAAGCTAATCAATGGAAGACTGTCAGGTGTTTATTAGAGAATGGGGCACTTATGACGGGGTTTTCTGAAAAACAAAAGCAAAGCATATTCCAACACTTCATTTTAAGTTCTGGGCAAGATTTTCAACTTTCTCAAGCAATTTCCTTGGGTAATGTTGAGTTATTGGGAAAACTAATTTTGGAAAACAAAAAGAAATTATATAGGCCCTTGATTAAAACCTATCATAAATATTTATTGCTGCATGTGCCATTAACGCAAGATATGTCCATGTTTATAGAAAATAAGATAATGGATGCCCATTATTTATCTGAAGATCAAATGATGGAGGGGAGTAAATCCAAATTAAATTTTGAAAATATTAAGCTCAGGATTCAGTTAACTGCAAAATGTATAATTGCTTTAGAAAAATTTTCTTCAAGTGATAATGAAATTGATGATATCTTTTTGTTAAATGGAAAATATATCGCTAAAAATCTACAAGTTCTTAAGAGACAATTGCGTTGGACATACGATGTTTTACCTTGGGAAGAGATGCAGTTCTATTTACTCACTTTTCTCTTAAGTTACATTGAACCAAATCAAGTTGACGATGTTACATTTTTAATTATTCATAAAGTAAAATTAATAAAATATTTAATAACATTTAAAAATGAATTAGAAAAGGTTAATTTTGAGGTTGGTTCAATAAAAAGTAAGACAGAGATGAAAACACGACAGCAAATTAAAGATAATGTTATCGCTTTGAATCCACAGTTAAAGGATTTGTACCAAGACTTTGAACACTTAAGAGATCTGCACTCATTAAAACGCATTGAGACATACATTAAAATAGCCAGTTTGGTAGATTTAAACGCGAACCTTGTGATTGGTCAGTTGAGCATCGAAAGGGCTTTGCAGGTGATGGGAGAGTGTTTAAAAAACACTCGAGATTCACCTAATCTGTCAGAAAATGTGAATGATATGTTGCTAATTTTTGCACCTAGGAATTTAAGAAATACTCTTACAGTTTTACGCAATTCCATGTCACATGCAAAAAGTATTTTAACAATTAACAAAGATCAAAAATTGAAAGATTCCAGTTACTTAACAGAAATCCAGCATGACTTTAAAAAACTACTACCAGACATAACGTATATAAGTTTTCGTAAGAAATGTGCCATAATTAAATCATTTCTTGAACAAGTAATTTCCATTAAAAACATAGAAGATGTTTATGTGGAAACTCGTAAAATTCAATTTAATAACATTTGCAGGTTAGAAAATCAGAATAACAGTTGCTTGAATAAAATTGCTGAATATTTAATAATATTTAAAGAGTTTATTATGGAATCAAGCACAGCTTCAAAAAGAGAACTTTGAAGGAATTGAAACGTTTTTAAATTTAAAATTAAAAAATTCAGAAATTATAATGCAGCATGGGAAGTATTTGTACAAAATGGAAAGATTAATAGATTTAATCAAGTTGGGAGAAAACTTAGACGATATTCATCGATTAGCTCGGAGTATGTTGAGTGAGTTGTTAAATGTAAATCATAATGAAAATAGAAACAATCTTAACCAAATCTTCTTTAGAGTTGTAGATATAAGAAACAGTATTTTGAATTTTGAAGAGGCAAAACTAATAGCAGACGAAATACTTGAGGTTATTAAATTTGATGCTGAAAAGATACAAAATATTGATCAATATAAAAGAATTATTAAAAATGAAAATAAAATTGAAAAGGTTTCTGCTAGTTTAGATACAAATAATGAAAAGATTTTGAAAATATTTCTGTTTGAAAACATGGAAATTGTGGAAAACATAATTGGACAACATCGTTTTACCATAAATCTGTTCTCTTAGTAGAGCCATCTCTTTGCAGGCTGTGAACATGTGGCGAGTAGGACCAGTCGCCACCCCACACATACAATTTACCCTACCCTTCTCATTCCATTTACTTATCAGAGCTCCACATCGTAAACGAAAATAAATAATCTTACATTTCCAGGAACCCCCACGTCTTAAGTAACCACATCCGTTAAGATTGGGTTGGATGAGTAGATATTCTTTGCCACTTTGCGATTCATTTAGCGCCTGTTCCCGCCTGATTATCCATTTGTTTATTTCTTGTAGCATTGCGTCTTCTACTGACCAAGCATCGACGACGATGTCATCATCAATAATCTCCATACCTAAGCTGCTGGCCACCATAATATCTTTATCTTTTAATTCATTTTTTACTAGGTCAATCCATCCTGGCCTTTTAGGCAAAGAATCCGATTTAGTTTCACTTCTAATTATTTTACAAATCTCCTTCCAACAAATTTTTGGAAGACGATGATTCCCCATATTTTCCACTTTTTTAATGTAGCACAGGGCCCGTTTTTTAAATTCCACTACAATGTTTAGCCTACCTATTTCCGCATCTATAATTTCGTTTTTAATCTCTTTACCTACACCAAATACCCATCTCACAAATGTCCGAACCACCGAATCGAGTCGTTTTCCCACTTCTTCGTCCCACCCCCAAATTTCCGCACCATAGCTCAGTATAGATGTGACCATACTAGAGAAAAGTTTTTTCATCATATACCAATCTTTTATACCAAGTTTTTGTCCAACTCCCCAAACTCCCGTCGCCGCCCTCATTCCTTTTTTATTTCCTTCCTCGCCCATTTTCCTATTATTATCACCACTAGTGAACCAGATACCCAAGTATTTATATGCGTTAACCACTTCAATCCTTTGTGTTCCCCATCTCCACTTTTCATCTTCACAAAGGCGACCTCCGCGCCGCCATACGATTATCTTCGACTTCTCTAAATTCAGTTCCATTGCATTCTTTTTGTTCCACTTCCATATCACATTAATGAGTATTTGTAATCTGACTTTATTATCAGAAAGAATCACCACATCGTCCGCGAATGCAAGACACTGTAACCATACTGACCCTATTTTCACTCCACCGCCTTCTTTATTTAAATCCTCTATTAAGTCATTAATGTATATGCTAAATAGTATCGGGCTCAATACACATCCTTGTTTTACCCCCGTCGTTGTCCAAAATTGCGTTGTATTACCATCTTTCTTCAAAGTGTAACTCGTTTCCCGGTAGCTAGCTTCCAATAAACGTACAATTTTATCTGAGATACCTAATTGCCTCATTTTTTCCCACAATTTTTTCCGGTTGACTCTGTCAAATGCAGCCTTATAGTCAATAAAGAAACCATACAGCTTAGATTTTTTCTTACGTAGAGCCCGCGATACCAATGTTCGTAAAACAAAAATATTATCAATCCCTGAGTACCCTTTACGAAACCCCGCTTGCTCTTCACAAATGAAAGCTAAATTCTCCGTTTCGTCTAAAAGTTTCCTATATATAACCTTAGTCCATATTTTATAAATACAGGACAAAATAGCGATTCCTCTATAATTTCGAACATCCGTTTTGCTACCACCTTTCCCAACCGGAACTAATCTAGTATTACACCATTCGTCACAAAATTCTTCCGATTTCCATAATTGATTACACAACTTCAACAGTTCCTCTCTACCAGTTTTCCCAGCATATTTTAAAGCTTCATTCTCTATTCCGTCAATACCACAGGCTTTATCATTTTTTAATTCCTTTATAGCAGTGTCGATGTCACTCATGGTAATCTCTTCTACTGGAGAAGTACTTCGTTCGGAATTATCCACCAGATCTCTCGAGTCTTCTAACGTCCGTTGACACTCTTTAGAACCTCCTAATATATTCATAAAATGCTCACCCCACTCATTCAACGTAATCTCATTACTTATAGGTCCTCCCGGTCGTTTCGTCCTAACTTCATTTATAATATTCCAAAATTTTTTCCCACCTTTACTTCTCGCCAACGTGTCATTTACCTTTTGGATATATTCCCATTTTTTTACCGCGATGGTGGCCCTAAAATGTTTCTTCCTTCTTATTATCATGTCAGTAAGCTTTTTACCACCACAAGTTTTCCATCTATTAATAAATTTTAATAATTAACTTTCCTCTTTCATACAAGCTTCATCCCACCAGGGCGTCTCCCGTCTTCCCTGTTCAATTTCCGCGAATTGAACCTTTTTCCTTATTGTACGAATTTTCTTTACCATGTGATCAAGTTGCACATTAACATTTTCACTATTACATATCCCCTCTGTGTTATTGGTCCATAAGTCTTCATATTCTAATCTAGTTGTGGTGGTCCAATCGCGCTTGTTACGTAGACCCGGATTACCAATAAAAATTTGTGAATGCCACTGTTGTCCCACATCAACTCTCATCCATAAAAACATGTGATCCGACCCAGTAAATGGTAAACTTCCACTGTCCCGAACTTTTTCTACACTACCATCCATCCCTATAAAGTAATCAATTACCGAAGCACCCATACTGCCACAGAATGTCAGAGCTCCCTCACGATCATTTTCCGTCCGTCCATTTACCACTGTCATATTATTTTCTTCACACCATTTTATCAGATCATTTCCGTCTTTATTGACCGTTTTATCGACCGAGTTTCGAACACACTGAAGGTTACCAATGTATTTACGTCCTACCCGTTTATTCCCGATACGCGCGTTGAAATCACCTACCAAAAAAATTTCATCTGAAGATTGTATACCCTCATCAATTACTTCATCCAACTCTGTGAGCAGTGCTTGTAAATTGCCTCTCGCATAAACGCCAAATAAATGCCAATTAGTTTTCTTAATTGTAAATTTAATTTTAACCCCTCCCAACCAAAACTCACCAGTAGCCTCTAAATCCTTTCACCAACACGCTATCATTCCCCCTCGGGCACGTCCTATCGCATGGAACTTCGTTGCCGCCGCCCCAAACCAATTCCAATCATCCGGTACAACAAATTTCTGAAGTTGTTTTTCAGTCAACCAGGTTTCACTGAAAAACAATATATCCAATCCCTCAATATCCACCATATTCCAAACTCGTTTCCGTTTTTCAAAAGTCAAACCTGCCACATTCCATGCACCAATTTTAATTTCTCTCACATCCCCCTCAGTGACACCAGCGCAGATACCAGAGTCATAGTTTTCATTCAAATTTAATACAACATCAGATACATGCGTAACAGTATTTAAATGAGGTGTAACAATCGTATTAGTCACATGCAAATCCAAAATATCCTTAATAATTGCTTTATCATTCTGTTGCCAAACATGCGAACTAACATCCACTTTTCCTTCATCGATTAAAAAATCGTGATCATGCAAACAAGCATTTAAAACATTCGAACTATTCTCCCCTAAAGCAACAACTCTATCGCCAACCATTTTCGTAATCAATTCAGGTTTCCAACAAAGTTTTAAGAAACCCTCACCTCGATCAACTAACCATTCACAAATATCCAAATTATCAAATGAAATATTTATAAGAAACATACTAAAGTTATAAAACAACGAATCCGCATTATAATTATGCAACTTACAAAAACGACGACAGCTTTTTTCCCAACTTCTACACCGCAACTCAGTTTCCTCCTGTAACTCCTTGCTGTCCGTATTTGACAATAAACTAGTATTAGCTCCACATAAAGCTCCACATATTAAAACGAGTATTATAAAAATCACATACAGCTGAAACCGGCAACACGAAATTATTATTATAATTATCAAAAACATTAGAAAATGAGGAACGCATCCCCACACACTTTACCTCGGACTCCTGTGAACATTGAATAGACCTTTCATACTTTCCCTTACCCCCAAGAGTCCGATTTAGTTTTTTGAGATCTTATGGTTTGGACCTTTCCCCTCTGAATGCTTTATCCGTTGTCCTAAGTGATCGTCACCCAAATCGTTAGTCTTTCCCCGAAGTTGAGAGGAGCCTTGAAGTGGTTGACTAAGTTCAAATCCACCGTCTGCTGTCCAACCTTGTCCATTAGCGTTAGATTGTCCCTGATCCATAGAAATCGTTCGCCTGAAGGGTACCGGCGGAATCGTGGCCTCAGTACCAGAATCATGTGCAGGGTTGCCCGTAGTTCCATGAGCAGTTGTTCCCACACTTCCACTTCTCCCATAGACACGACGAGCTTGATTGTTATCACGCCTTGCGCTAGTCGATCTACCTGCCACCATATTACCAGATTGTCCTCCTCCATGTGATTCATGACTTCGTTGGTAGACTGTAACTTTCAAATTATCACAAGAATTGACCTTATCAATCCATTGCCAACCCATACGATTACCATTACCCTTATTCCCATTACTGCTTTGTCCTTGAAAGGCCACGTGAGATCGGGACACATCACGTTCGCTCTCCGGTTTCCGACGAATCATTTGATAACCGGGCTTTTTGTTATTCAGATTATTTGTATTAGTACTATGTTGCCAGAAACCTTCCCCTATACCAAACCGTTCACCTTCATACACACTTCTACGATTGCCAGTTCTATCTTCAAAGAACAACTCCTGATTATTCCCGCTAGTAGCTTCTTTTTCTGTAAAATTAGCATTATCATTATCATAATTATCATCATAATCCGTATCAGAATAAATTTCATACACCTTATCATATCTATGTTCACCATAATATTGATCCTTACCTCCATTCACTCCGTCATCGTAAAAACGCACACTTTGTCTATCATCTACTTGTGATCTCGACTCTCGTCTAAGCAAATTATGAGAGGAATCACGTACTAATTGTCGTCCGCGCTCTTGAAAATTATTATTTTCATGCTTACGTCCACTGTTACGAACAGAGTTTCCACCGTTCTCGCCATTATTACCGCTCATATTGTACTGACTCGCTTTTCGCGCTTCCCGAATTGCCTTACGCTTTGCCCTAGTCGCGTCTGTCACATCGTCTTCGATGTAAACTTTTTTGAAAAGAGGGAATTTCTCTAAATCTCTTTTCCTCTTGAAAATGGCATCTCTAGCTGCAACTGTTTTAAACATTACTATGATCAGACGAATACGTCCCTCCAATTTCCTACCTGCTCGCACCACTTTGTATAAATCAGGGTTCGCGTTAAAGCAAATACTAAGCATATCGCGAACTTTCTTTTCAGTATCCGCCTCTGACTGTTCCCCATCTTCCTGAAGATAACGAATAACAAAATTACCACGTCGTGAATTGTTAATGGTTTTATCAGTTACCTCCTTAATAATCCGAAGTTCTTCACTCAGAAGCTCACATTCTTCTTTAACACTTTTAATTATCTCCTCACCTTGTTTTTCTTTTTTTTTCAGATGTAGAATTTCACTTTGGAGGATTTTATTATCTTTAACGATTTCCCTTTTGTCCGCTTGAAACTCCATTCTCATTGTGCGCACGTTTTTCCACAAACCTTCCATACCTTTCACAATAATAGTTATCATGCTTTTAGAATCCATGTTGGATATATCTGCCGCCAGATTTTCGAAATCTTTATCGTCCACAATTTTATCATCGATCTCCATTGTATCTTGAATGAATTCTTGATCCTTATTATCAACCTCCTGAATGATTATTTCGGATGGTTTCTCATTCACAATTTCTTTTTCCGCCGCCCAAGATGAGTTCAACAACTCCTTTACAGACGCTTCTGTCTCTTGAGTAAAAGGACCACCCTCTCCTCTTGATCGCTCTTCCACTATAGAATTGTCGGATACATTATCATTAACCTGAGTTTTTTGCGCCAATAACAAATTGTGCTGACGAATCTCAGAACCCACCAACTCTTGAGAGTTTCCCGGGGAATCCACCATTTCAAACTCACCTTCAAACAACTCTTGAGAATCATTCAAGTTGTCGCCGCCATTATCACTACCCCCTTCACTCGTCTCCTCCTCGTCATGAGATTTGCGATCCATCTCCTTCTTTTCCTCTGTAAATTTCGCGCGTTTAATACGATCATGAGATCCCTCAACTGATAGTTTATCTGCTTTTCTTTTCTTACCACTTTGTGAGCTAATTTTCTGCTCAATCGATTCTGAAGCACCAACTAACACTTTCTCCCGACAAAAGTAACGGTCAATCTTCTGCAAGTTGTCGTTTGAAAATACTCTCTGTGACATACTGCTAAGCTCCACCCCCACGCCAACGGATAGGAAACTATACACTTAACCCTCGCTAGCCAACTTTTATCGCTGCCAGATAAATACTAATCCTAATTTCACAAACTTACTCTTAAAATGACCACCACAACTTTATGTACAAATAAAACCACTATTTTCCTATAACTTACAATTAAAACTTTAACAAACTTGGAGAAAATCTTACCCAGCTCTGGAGGAGATCTATCTCAGTTGAGCGCCCTCTAGCGACCCTTGTAAAATTTGGTGCATGCTATTAGTCTTATCTGCATTTAGATGTCTGGATCTATTTAATCAAGTTTTTGTCATTATATTTTTCTGTTATCTAACACAAAAGTTCAGTTAGAAAATAATAAAGGAAATTTGATAAATAAGCAATGTTGGCCATTTTTTTTGCTGTTTATTTGCATTAAATTTAATATTTTTTTAAATTTAATTATTTTTTTCTTCAATTAAATTTAAATTTGTTAATTTGTATTGGCTGGATAATGTGTAATTTTTATCATATTTTTTGTTAAATTTTTAAACCATCGAAATAAGCAAGAAAATGTCAACACCAATATTAAAAAAAACACTTTATGAATGCCAAATACAAAAACATTTCTCATTTGGATGTTCATTTAAATTTCAACCCTGAATTAGACCACTATTTATGTTTTATGATTTGTAGTTAAGCGAGAAAAGGTACCCTTTAACTGTTAGGCTTGGTGTTATCCATTTAGAAAATCTGTATTGGTGTTTCCTAAAATTTTATTTTAATTTGTTTATTTTTAATTTTTACTAATATATTTGTTGATAAACGTATTAAAAAATTTTAATATTTGTTTTTAATTTAAAGCAATTTTGTTTTAAAAGGTTTTTACACAAGAAAAACATATATTTTTGTTAGATATTAATTTAGATTTTTATAATTCATTGATTTGCATTTCATATGTAAATGTGAGTTTTTTAATTGTAGATTTACTTTTAAATGTGTAATTGTAAGAAAATATCATCTATTACGTATTAATATTTTTAAACAGTTAAAATAATTTTTTTTATTATTATTTTCGACATTTAAAAATACTGTTAAATTTCAGAAAATTTTCCATGCTTCCATCATAAATTTATAATATGTCAAATAGGGGAAAAAAATTAAAATTTAGTCCTTTTGTAGACACTTACCTTTTGTAAAATGTTCAGTACATGTACTGTATTTTTCAGGAATAAAAAGTTATTTTTTAAATTCAATGGTAAACACTATTTCTGATTATTTACCAGCAAGTGTTTGGTATTCAGTTTTTTTATAAGTGTGGATTAATTTCATTGCTAAAAGTAACTTTAATTTGTACTTCTTGCTCATTTGTATTGGAAGTTTATTACACAAATAAAATGTTGGTTTTGATCATTTCTGGTCATCTTTTCTCATTTGCTGTTTATTTAATAAAAGACTTGAATTTACATTAATCATAAGTGGATTTGCCATTTATTTGGTTTCATTTTAATTTACTTTTTTAATCTTATTTTTAAGTTTTTCTTGTTTTTAATTTAATTTTACTAGATGGCATGTATTAAGTGTATTGATATTACAGTTTTATTATTTCCTCAGTTTGGTGTCTATTTTTTTGTTTACCTTGAAACCATTCCTACTGCATTTTCTAATTAGTCCTGTCAATAAAGCTTAAAAAGTACCGAAGTTGGTAATAAATCCAAGAATTTTTATATTTTCACATTTGTTTGAGGGTATCTGAGGATGAATATGCCAAAGTGCCCCAATGTATTGGAGGTGAGCTAAATTTGCAAGAGGGTAAAATAGGTGCCTATTTTTTTGGTTTTTGCAAATATCTCAAAAACCGTAAGTCTAGAAAGTGTTGCGTATGAGATGTGCCCTGTGATTTTTGCAATTTGATATTGAGATT
>JAQGAY010000891.1:0-18854 GCA_034698085.1 Polydesmus angustus | reverse complement strand
AAATGAGATAAAATCTTTGGAAAATTATTTTAAAAAATTGGTGAAATTCGTAAGAAAATGAACGAAATTTTAAAGACGCAATTTTTGGGAAAAATAATAAATTTTTTTGAAGTTAATAAAATTTTTAGAGAAATGAGCGAAATTGTTTGGAAAATCGGTGACATTCTTAGTAAAAATAGTAAAAATTACCGAAGTTTCTATTAAAATTAATAAAAATAGGAAAATTAACAAAATATCTTTCAAAAAGATGAACGAATTGTTTAGCAAAACGAACGAAACTTTTAGGAATTTACGTAGCGAAACAATTTGAACTTTCAAAGTTATAACAAAAACGATTGTGGTAAATTAAAAATACGGAAAAAAAAGAAATTATACAGCTTACCTAAAATTTTGCATATTTGGGGAGTTCGTGAAGCCCCTGTATTGCGCTTAGCGTGAGTTAAGTACGGCACTGCGTAAAAGAATAATACTTTTAAGGTCTTTAATATCTCTAGGTTATCTCTAGGATGCCAAAAGGATGCGAAAGAAAAGAACATGACCCAAGAGGAGACAGACGTCCGTTACTTTTTACTTAACTTGAAATCAATTTAAATTAATAATTACAGTATTAATATTGACCTGTTTTTACTGATGATATAGCAATGTGTAATAGAGAAAATCGGAACTTATTTGGAGGTGAGAAATTACAAATTTTAAAATTTTAGGCCTATACTTTTATGTTTTCTATACCTGGGAAGGTTGTCATGAAAATATTCGTTGTAACTTGTACTGATAGTTAAAATTACGTTGCGTTAACATTTTCGTTATAGAAAAAAAAAAAAAATTATAACAATAATATGTATGTTTCGAAAATGACGTAAATTTTGCACGGTGCAATATCTGACTTGGGATTGACGGCATTCAATAATAATTGGTTACTGTTAATTCTCGCAGCCCACCAACTGTTTTAATACTGCAGTAAAAAATAATTGCTTTGATAAAAATATAACCATGCAGGTGAGAAAATTCGCAATTATTGCATTTTCACGGGCTCCTAACGTTTTTTTTTATTTTATGAAATAAGAAACATGTTGCGATGCTTTTGATCCTTTATTACGGAATGTACGTAGAATATTCAAAAAGTTTTGATTTGATTAATATTGAGTTTTGTTATCAAAGTGTTCAGAGAAAGCAATGAGGAAAATGTTTGAGGAGGGCAAGTTAATAATGACAATAACTGTTGTCGAAAACTAATAGTTTTTTTTTAAAACTACATTGAGTATTATATTAGAAAAATATAATTATTATGAACTACTGTAATAATATTAATGTTCAACTTGAAATAAACTATTTTAAAAATTGAAAATGTTTGATTACTGTTTATGTTAATTTCAATACCGGTAATAAATATTTTTAAATTACTTATGATATTAAATTATCGTCAAAATCGGGCAATTAAATGTGTACTACATAAATAAAACTCAAATTCACTTTTTAAAAAAATATCAATTTAAAAGATAACCATTTTTCAAGATAAGCAAATATTTCAGAATGTTAACAAATCTTCGGAATAAACACCTGGTTTTGTTTTTTTTTTTTTTTTTTTTTTTTTTTTGACTAAAAATTTGTTTTCCCCACTAATTTCCCATAATACAGTATTAGCAATTGAGCGAATGAGTGAAAGCTGCGTGAAAAATATCGTTTGTTTAAAGTCGCAAACGGGGGTTGAAAATGCTCTTTCAAACGGTTGATAAATGCAAGAAATTCCAAATTATTGACTCAAAATAGAACTTCAAATTTGATCCCAGTGCAATGTTATACCGTAGTCCTACTATTTATTGAATAAGTTAAAAACAAAAACCAACAGCTTCAAACATTTTAACCATAGATAGATGCCCATCACCTGTCCCCTCTTCCTATCAATTGTTTACCTTTCAAATCTGCCTAAGGCGACCAAAATAAATAAATAAAAAATAAATAAGCTCAATTTTATTCTATAAAGTAACTCAAAAAGTAAAAAGTAGACTTCCCGGAAGCCATTCAACTACATCAAGAATCTAATGTACTTTGAAGTCAATGCTAAATTCATATTAATAACGAGTGTTAGGTTTGCAACCGCTGTGCCAAAACCAGAAGCGGATTTCTCGGAAGCACAATTTTAGGGGCGGCCAAGAGCGCACAAAAACAATCAAAAAAATTTCGCAAAAAATCAAAAAACATTTTGCATAAAAATCAACAAATTTTCACAAAAAAAATCAACAAAACTTCGCAAAAAAATCAAAAAAATTTCGCAAAAAAATCAAAAACATTTCACAAAAAAATCAACAACCTTTCACCAAAAAATCAACAACATTTCACCAAAAAAATCAACAAAATTTCGTAAAAAATCAACAAAATTTTGCAAAAAAATTTAGCAAAAAAATCTACAAAATTTTGCAAAAAATTCAAAAAAAATTTGGAATAATATCAAAAAAAAAAAAAATTTGAAAAAAAAAAAGAAAAAATTTCGCGCTCCACAAGCATCGTGCTATTTTTCACAATATCCTGTTTCTAGTGGCGGCCAAAATATTTTGGCCTCAGGGCGGAAAATTTGGAAATCCGCCGCTGCCAAAACTAGATTATAACCTTCAAAATCGATACAATCCATCAATATTATTGTTACGATTTAATAGTCATAATTGGCGCAACTTAATTTCAATTTTGACGAAATTGGTTATTTTCTATGTTTCATTACAATATTATAATTAAATTTAATTTGGCGTACAATTTCTTAATCGCAGGAAATCAATTTATCTTATTGATCACTGCGTAAAAATTCTCAAATCACCATTAAAAATGTGCTTATTAATAAAAAATTTCCGGTATACAATAAACGATATACCAGATCATAAAAATAAATTTAAAAAAAAATGATTTCGATTAAATTGAAGAGAGTTTAAAAATTTTTATTGAACGGTTTTACTATAAAAACGAAGATTATGAGAACAGAAAGCATTCGTTTTCAAGCAGAGTAAAGCTACTGCAAGCAAATATAAAATCTATAGCGGAGAAAATAATGTCCGCAAAGATGTTGTTGTCGTCATTTGCTGTGCTATGTTTAGCCAGCACAGTGTTTGCGGAATGCATACAAGAGGTTAGTTCAAAATATTTGCTATTCAACTTTATAAAACTAATTTTTTTCTTCTGTTCCAGTTTGATAAAACATGCTGTGATGATGACGGAGAAAAAGTAAGTTCAATTTACTAGGATAATTATTATTGCTTGACATACTGTATGGGTAAAAATCAAGATTCCCCCCATTTTTTCCTGTCATTTTTTTTTTTATTTATTTACATTGCATTTGATTCTTTTTGACTTTTCTCCCGCCATTTCTATCTATCAAAACAAAAAACTTTCAAGCCATTTAAAAAAATAAAATAATAATAGTAAAATTTGAATAGGACGCTGTCACAGCCTTTTTTAGAAAAATTAGCGCAATTTTTAGGAAAAGTAATAAAATTTTTATGAAATTAGTAAAATTTGAACGAAATTGTTTAGAAAATCGGTAAAATTCTTAGGAAAAATAGTGAAAGTTACCGAAGTTTCTATTAAAATTAACGAAAATAGGAAAATTAACAAAGTATTTTTTAAAAACATGAACGAATTGTTTAGCAAAATGAACGAAACTTTTAAGAAACGTAGCGAAACAATTTCAACTTTCAAAATTAAACAAAAACGAGTGTGTTTTATTAAAACACGCAAAGAAAAAAAAATATACACCTTACATAAAATTTAATATTTGCGGGGAGTTCGTGAGGCCCCTATATTGCGCTTAGCGTGAGTTAAGTCGTTGGTTAAGTACGGCACTGCGTAAATGAATAACACTTTTAAGGTCTTTAATATTTTCACTTTTAGTTTGAACCAATAGTAAAGGAATCTCTAAAATGCAAAAAGGATGCGAAAGCCAAGAACATGACCAAAGACGAGGAAAACGTCCGTTACTTTTTACTAAACTTGAAATCGATTTAAATTAATACCGGTAACTATTAATATTGACTTATTTTTACTGATGATTTAGAAATGTATAATAGAGCAAGTCGGACCTTATTTGGAGGTGAGAAATTACAAATTTTAAAATTGTAGGGTTATACTTTTATGTTTTCTATACCGAGGAAAGCGTCACTTCGTTGTCATGAAAATATTCGTTATACTGATACTTAAAATTACGTTGCGTTAATATTTTCGTTATACAGGGTGATGCTGTAAATTACTGTATTTTGAGAGATAATAAAATCCACATTTTTGACGATACAATATTTTTTTTTAAAAAAATGAAAGATTATCATTGTGGATTTCATATTATTAATATGAAATTAAAATAACTTAAGTTTAGTGGCCACCAGCCTCTATGCAGTGACGGAACTTTTTACCCATGTTAACTCAATGGCGTCAGAATTTGAGCTAATTTCTGCCAATGAACATTCTTCAGCTGAATGTGAATTAAAGACAAATTAATGTTCCTAATAGTCAAAATCTATTTTTTGTTATTAAAAAACCAAATTTGGAATTTCTAATCATGCTTATTTAAACAAAATATCGTTAGGTGGAAGACACCATTTTCTCTGCATTCACGCAACCAATATCTTATGTTTCCCTATACAAGCTCCCGGACTTTCACTTTGAGTTTTAATGCTTTTTTTATAGGGGTATTTTAAGGGCGGGGCCCTTAAACATGGTCACGCAAATCTGTGGCACTTGAAAATTATTATTAAATATTTTTCAGAAGAAAATAGTTAAAATTCTGATGCCATTGAATTAACATGGAGAAAAAGTATCGCCACTGCATAAAGGCTGGTGGCCACTAAACTTAAGTTATTTTAATTTCATATTAATAATATGAAAGCCACAATGATAATATTTCATTTTGTAAAAAAAAAAAAAAATTGTATCTTCAAAAACGTGGATTTTATTAGCTCTCAAAACACAGTAATTTATTTGCATCCCCCTCCCAAAAAAAAAAAATTCTTTATAACAATAATTATATTAATTTTATGCTTCGAAAATGACGTAAATCTTGCACGGTAAATCTGAATTGGAATTGACGGCATTTAATAATTGGCTACTGTTATTACGCGCAGAAAACCAAATGTTTTACAGATGCAAAGGCAAACGACTGCTTTGTTGAAGACACGACCAAGAAGGTGAGAGCATTCGCAATTATTGCATTTTCACGGACTACTAACGTTTTTTTTTTTTTTTATAAAATAGCAAAAATGTTGCGATGCTTTTGATCTTTTAGTAAAAGAAGTACGTAAAATATTTCAAAATTTTTGATTTGATTAATATTGAGTTTTGTTATCAAAGTGTTCCGTGAAAGCAGCGACGAAAATGTTTGAGGAGGGCACGGTAACCATGGACGATTTAACTAATGAATAGATTTTTTTTTAAATACAGTATTTTATTATAAAAATATAATTATTATGAACTATTGTAATAATATTATTGTTCAACTTGAAATAAACTACATGTATTTTAAAAATTGAAAATATTTGGTTGCTTTTTATGATAATTTTAATACCGATAATAAATATTTTTAAAAAACATATGTTATCCAATATTATTATCGTCAAAATCGGGCAATTAAACGTCTACTACATAAATAACACTCAGGAGCAATTTATTTACGACCACCACCGGAACATGACCTAAGTTAACAAAAAAAATAGAAAAATTTATTTTTATTTTCTTGCAAATTTATATTTCCTAAAAACTTTCTTCATTTTTCTTAGAAATTGTTTTTATTTCCATAAAACATTTGTAATTATTTTCCTTAAAAATTTCTTAATTTTTCATAAAAAATTTATTTATTTTCTTAAAAAAGTTTGTATCACGTTTTCAAACAAACCCACAGTGAGTCAAAAAAAAAAAAAAGCTTTATAATTATGATCATGATCATTCTGTTTTTAAATAGAAGAAAGCTGAACCGGATATTGGTCACGCTACCTAATAATTTACGATACCGGTATACATGTATATTTAATAAAATAGTTGCGCATTTCAATTATTTAGAATACTTCTTTTTAGTTTTTTTCCCTAGTTTAATGTAGCTTGTGCATTTAAATGGTTTCTATTAAATTCAAGGCAAAACTGCACGTAGTGGGTTTTCAGTACATTTATTTTTCAATTTCAAACAGAATAAAACCATAAGCAAACTTCCAAAAAAATAAATAAAAAATTGAGAAAAAATGTCATCTAAAAGGCTGTTGGGATCTAAATGGTTGTAGTAAATTTGGCCACCACAGTGTTGACAAAATGAACATTGGCGGAATTTAAAAAATTTTCGGCGTAGTGTAAAATTCGATAAAAACATGAACTAATAGCAATAGATCCTTAAAATTTGGCTCAAACAGAGCCTGTAAAACGGAGAGGGACAGTGGCTGTCGACAGTGCTATTGCTTAAGCTTAAATATGTTTTAAAGTTAATTGTGAATCTTGTGTTTATCAATGAAAAATAGCTTATCAATAATTATCAACGTAGTCAATAGAAAGCTTTATCCCCATTCTAGAATTTTGCATGTCAAAACAGCGAAAATTAAAAAATTGTATAGGAATTGGCGCAAATTCACTTTTAGAAAAAATATCGGTTTAAAAGATAACAATTTTTCAACATAAGCAAATATTTCAGAAATGTTATAATTTATCTTCGGAATAAACACTTTGTTTTGTTTGTTTTTTTTTTGGCTAAAGTTTCTGGATTAAAAATTTGTTTTCCCCACAAATTTTCTTTAATACAGTATTAGCAATTGAGCGAATGAGTGAAAGCTGCGTGAAAAATATCGTTTGTTTAAAGTTGCAAACGGGGGTTAAAAATGCTTTTTCAAACGATTGTTAATTGCAACAGATTCCAAATTATTGTGCCGATGGTTTACTGAAGGACTCAAAATAGAACTTCAAATTTGGTCCTATTGCAAAGTTATACAGTAGGCCTACTATTTATTGAATAAGTTAGAAACAAAAACCAACAGCTTCAAAAAATTTTACCCATATATAGAGAACTCAATTTTATTCTAAAAAGTAACTCAAAAAGTAAAAAGTAGACTTCCCGCAAGCCCATTCAATTACATCAAAAATCTAAAGTACTTTGAAGTCAATGCTAAATTCATATTAATAACGAGTGTTGGATTTGCAACCGCTTTGCCAAAACTACCGTACGTAATATTGTACCAGTTCTCCCTTAAACTAGATGTAACCTTCAAAATCAATACAATCCATCAATATTATTGTTACGATTAAATAATTTTAAATTATTGCGTAACTTATTTTCAATTTTGACGAAATTGGTTATTTTTTGTTTCATTATTATAATTAAATTTAATTTAATCACAGGAAACCAATTTATCCTATTGATCACTGCGTAATAATTCTCAAATCACCATTGATTAGTGTTTATTAATAAAAAAAATTATATAAACGATAAAGATTATATCTTATTCGTTTCCATTATACATATTTAGCTTTTCATTAAAATAAAATATAAAAAAAAATGATTTTATATTTTAATGATTTTGATTAAATTGAAGAGAGAAATTACGCGTAGTTTGAACATTTCTATTGTACGGTTTTACTATAAAAATGAAGATTATGAGAACAGAAGTCACTCGTTTTCAAGCAGAGTAAAGCTACTACAAGCAAATACTAAATCTATAGTGAAGAAAATAATGCCCTCAAAGATGTTGTTGTCGTCATTTGCTATGCTTTGTTTAGCCACCACAGTGTTGGCGGGATGCAAACTAGAGGTATGTTCAATATAAATTATTTGCTATACAACTTTATAAAACTAATTGTTTTCTTCTGTTCTAGTTTGATAAAACATGCTGTAATGATGACGTAGTAAGGGTAAGTTTAATTCACTGGGCTTTATTATTGCTTGACATATGGGTAAATATCAAGTTTCTCCCTTTTTTCCCGTCATTTTTTTTATTTATTTATTTACATTGCATTTAATTCCTTTTATCTTTTTTTCCCGCCATTTCTATAAAGGGGGGGGGGGGCGGGGAGCGGAGCAAGAGATAGAGAGGGGCACAATTTGATAAACATGGGAATTAATATGAGCCGAGCATGCCAGGCGCACAATCTGCAAAAAAAAGTTTAGGAAAAATGGCTCTCCTTTTGAAAGCGAGCCCAAAGTAGGCTAAGCATTTTCTACGATGGCTGCTGGCAGCTACTACAATAGGTTACGATTTCGTTATTTATTTATGGTTAGGGCAGGCCATGGGCGATGGCCTGCCCTAACCATAAATAAATAACGTAATCTTAACCTATGAATAGCATACTATATGCATTATTTGCCTAACCTAACCCTTTAATCAATAACATCACCTCTAGGAGGAACCGTACAAAATGCTTAACTGCGCTAATCAGCTTACTCCGGGTTGGATAGTAAGAGAAGACCCGGAAAAATAGTGAAATGATTAGAAAAATTTTTACAATTTTTTTAGAAACATTTGCGCAATTGTTTAGAAAATCGGTTTTGGTGAAAATAATAAAAATTGGCGAAGTTTCTATTAAAATTAAAGAAAATTAGCAAAATACTTTTTTCTAAAAAAAATGATAGAACTGTTAAGCAAAAAGAACGAATTGTTTAGCAAAATAAACGAATTGTTTAGCAAAATGAACGAATTGTTTAGCAAAACGAACGAAATGTTTAGGAAAATTAGCAAAACGAACGAAATGTTTAGGAAAATTAGCTAAACGAACGAAATGTTTAGGAAAATTAGCAAAACAATTTGAACTTTCAAAGTTAAAGAGTAAAAATTTTTTATCTTACATAAAATCTTTTATTTGTGTAGAGTTTGTTAGCTCCTATTTTGCGCTAAGTGCGAGTTAAGTAAAGCACAGCGTAAAAGAGTAACGCTTTTAACGTCCATAATTTCGCTTTTAGTTTAGAAACTTTCTCGAGGCAACTATTGAATGCGGCAAGGAGGAGGAACAAAACGGAAAAACGTACAGCGAAAAGGAGAAAATGGTTCGTTACTTTTATATAACTTGAAATCAATTTTAATTAATAATTATTATAATTGACTTGTTCTTACTGATAATTTAGGCAAAAATAGGCCCAGCCGCAATAGAATTGATGGTGAGAAATTGCATTTACAATTTATACTTTTAAGTTTCCTTTACCGCGGCTAACGTCACTTCGTTGTCATGAAATAATTCGTTGTACTGATACTAAAAACTACGTTGCGTTAACATTTTCGTTATGCAAAAAAAAAATTATAACAATAATATGTATTTTTCGAAAATGACGTAAATCTTGTATGGGACGTATTTCTGAATTGAGATTGACGGCATTTAATAATTTTTCTACTGTTATTACTCGCAGAATACCAACTGTTGTAAAGCTTCAGAAGCAAACCACTGCTTGGATGAAGAAAATAAGGTGAGAGAGTTCGCAATCATTGCATTTTCACGCGATAGCATTGCGATAGTCCTAACGTGTTTTTTTTTATGAAATAGGAAGCATGTTGCGAAAATGCTGAGAATTTAACGGCAGATGTACGTAATATAATATTTTAAAACTTTTGAATGGATTAATATTGAGTTTTGTTATCAAAGTGTGGCATGGCAGCAATCACAGCTTTGTTAACTGACGAGAAAAAGAATTTTGAAGAGGGCGATTTAATATACATAAAAATTTCGACCACCTAATGCAGTTCTTAAATACAGTTTTTAAATACAGTATTATATAAAAATATAATTGCCGGTACAGTATTATAAAATACTGTAAGGATATTATTGTTTAACTTGAAATAAACAATATTAAAGATTAAAAATGTATGATTACTTTCTATGTTAATTTCAATACCGGTAATAAATATTCTTAAAAGACAACCTGTATGATATCCAATTATCGTCAAAATCGGGCAATTAAAAGTCTACAACATAAATTGCAGGGACAATTTATTTACGACCACCGCCGGAACATGACCCAAGCTAATAATGTCTAATGCTCGTAAATTTCTTTTTAACAAAAAAAAGGATCATTTTGTTTTTAAATGGAGAAAAGCTAAACCATATATTGATCACGCTACCTAATAATTTGCGATACCGGTATACAAGTACAGTACATGTAGTACAGTACAGTATATTTAATAAAATACTTGCGCATTTCACATATTCTTTTTAGTTTTTTTTTTTTTTTTTACAATAATTACAAAACTAAAATAAATGTTTATTGACAGTTTATGTACACTATTAAACTAAATACGCTGTAATTTTTAGTCGTTTCCAACCATTTTTAGTACCTAAATAACAACTTTTTGGTTCCAACCTCATGAAAATCTGCCGCCAAATAATTCTTCGACCTTTTCTTGCATTTTAAAATTTGGTGTTTGTCACATTTTTAGCCGCTTAAATAAGCATTTTTAACCTCTCCTTATAGAAACCTCATTCTTACCAGCAAATTTCACTCATTCACGTGTTAGTACACAGCAAAGGAATAGGGAAAACATAATTTAGTTGAAGTTGAAAAATGATCTTTTAAACCGTGTTTTGTTTTACTTGTCAAAATTCACAAATACAGTATGGACTTATTTACTTGTTGCAGCAAAACCTTCAATTTTTCTACTTCAAATTTCATTCGGTAAAAACCACACGTAATTGACGTGAAATTGTTGTGGGCCGAATGTTTTTTTTAGTTTTTAATTAATTTGGCATTGTTTTATTATTCGAGAAAGACGATCCATTGCTTAACGTGTCATCTTTCAGGATTTGGCTCGCAAAACACACACGATTCACTTTTCAATTAATTACGTTTTAGCAACAACAACAAAAGAGAATCCGCACTCTCTACACTACACGCTCAGTTCAATTAAAGAAAAAAAAAAGTATTTATTTTTTATTAATTAATTATATGATCTTATAAAAAAAAAATGAACCGGAAATTAAGATGCTCCGCGCTTTTATTTTTACTTTTTCATTTCATAAATTATGCCAAAGCACACGAAACAGGTAAATAAAAGAAATAAACATAAACAATAATTATATTGTTATATTTTTTCAATAATATTATTGTATAAGTACACCTAGACCTTATTTTCAATCTTAAGATACGCTGTTACAACTTAGTGAGAAAAAAAAGTATTCAAAGCGGAAATGCACTTTAATGACAAATCATTAAAGTGCCAAAAATTCGTTCCGAACCAAAAAATAGCAAATATTTAACACAGAAACACATTAATTTCATTGTTTTAAAATTCTTTATTAAGTAATGTTTGAACAGTTAAACCTCGCTAATTCAAATTTTGAAACAGCTAAACCTCGCCGATTAGAATAAAAAAAATATTACATTAGTATTTTTGGATAGAGATGAATCTCTTATCCAAAACTTCATCAAACCAAAAGTTATTGGTTTTAATAAACTCGCTATATCAAAAACAAAATCCTTGCTAATACATAAATTATACATAGAAAAAATTGACCCCTGAGTTTAGGAAAATGAATTAATTTTTTTTAGAAATAGTACCAATTTTATTAAGAAAATTAATCAATTTCTTTTAAAAAAAAATTACCCTTATTTTTTCGGTAACAATATTTTTTTTGTTGGAAAAGTAATTACTGTATTTTTTAGGGAATTTAATCGTTTTTTAAGACAAGTGACTATTTTTTTAAGAAAAGTAATTATATTTTTACGAAAATGTATGTTTTTTTATGAAAAGTAACTACCGAGCATTGTTTAGCAAAGCAACAATGTTTTGGAAATTTTTATGAAAAAAAGTATAAAAAAATGTTGCAAAAAAACTTGTTTTTTTAATACAATGAATTTAATGTGACGTCCAAATTTATTACCCCCCTCCCCCTAAGAGCGTGACGTCATAAGTGTACAGCCCCTTATACCTACTCACTATGAGTATAATTATGCATATACCCATGAGTTTTTTTTTTTAGAAAAAGTGAATATTTTATTAAGAAAATTAACCAATTTCTTTTGAAAAAATAACTGTCTTTTATTAAAAATAACTAATTTTTTCGGCAACAACTGTACAGTATTTTTTAAAAGGAAAAGTAACTATTGTTTAGCAAAGTAACAATTTTTTTAGGAAAGCGTCAATTTTTTTTAGGAAAGCGTCAATTTTTTTAGGGAAAGTAAATCCTTTTTTAGGAACTTGATCTAATGTGTAAGAAAAAATTACTAGTTTTTTTAAAGAAACTTAATTAAGTCTATTGACATTTTGGCCGTTGTCCAGCGGTGTTAAAAGTGCTAACTCATAACTCAGAATGAAACGGACGCCAGCTGCTTAAATAAATTAATTTCTTAGAATGAATTCAAATCGAAGTCAAGGTGAACTAAACAAATCGTATCGCTAGGGGAACAGGTAGTTAAGTACCCCTTCCCCCATTGACTCATAAGTGATGATTCAAAATGATTGTAATAAAAAAAGGTGACACAGACCTTTCACGTTTCAACCACTGTTAAATAATAAAAACGTGTATTTACATTTTTTTTTCTTCTATAGAAATTGTAAAATCGGATTGTAAAAAGTCGAACAAGACGTGTGTGACGCTCTTTTCCTTGCTGGGATACGATTTACCCAGCAACAACCACTCTTCAAAACCGGAAGATGACAGCGCTCCCACGCATGCGTCCAAGAACGCTACTCTCGGCATTAAGCCTCTCCTTCTCCGGGACAAAAAATACCACCAACCAAGTACATCCATTTTCATTTCAATACTAATTCTGATTTATATACATGGTGTCCGAAAAAAAACCGAACCATTATGGTCATCGTGATATAATATTTTTTAATGTTTTTTTTTTTTAATGATACTTGTAGGTCGTAATGTGAGCAAAAGTCACGCCAAAGGGCACGCGACCAGGCGCACGGATGCATGTTGGTTAATTGTTTACTTATCAGCGCTCTGCTTACTTCAAATCCTCATTTTATAAAAATGTGAACGTTAATTGGCTCAACAAACGTATTTTCCCCTTCATCATTACAGTCTTTTTTTCAGCTTAAAAAAATGTAACCACGATTTACGCAGATGTTAAAATAAAAATTCTGGCAAATTAAGCTAAAAAAAAAATCGCGTAAATCCAAATTCGCAGACATGCGCACATCACATGCGAATAATTAGATGAAATTGATAAATAACTCGCGCTATTAATGGAGGATTTGAGTTTTCTTAACTCCGCCAAAAAAAAAAGAAACTTGATTAACGTAAAGGTAACGTTAAATAAAAATCCTTCGCGTAAGTCCAACTGGCAAAGATATAACTCGTGCAAAATGAAGAGTTTGGATTTTTTCTATAAAAAAAAAACCAATCATCCCTCGATTTGCGCATAAAAAATCGCGTAAATGGAATTTGAATTTAGACAACTCGCGTAAATGGAGAATTTGAGTGGAATCAGAAATGTAAACATTTTCTGTATTGAAAAACTCGACCTAATTTCTGCGGGATTTCCGGTAGTATTTTTTTTTTTTTACTTTTTTTTTTTACTTTTTGTTTTCCTTATAATTATTAATCCATAATTTTATCTAAATTTTCCGCTTTATTTCATAAATAATTAACTACCGGTACAAACTTTTTTTTTTAATAATAATTATAAAATTTAATAAAAACAAAACATTTTCGGAGAAATATTTAGAAACTAAAAAAAAAATGAATTCAATTTCCTTTTCTCAAAAATCCCAATGTAATTAATATTTAACCCACGCGCTCATCCAATAAAATACCGGCAATAAATTTCATAGAAAAAGCCACAAAATAAATTATTAACTTATAAAAAAAATTTTTTTTTTTCTTTAAAGCCAGATTTACACGAGACGAGTGGCTACTCGACCAGCCCTGTTTTTCTCAAAATTACCCTTTAAACGCGGTTACTGGAGCGAGTAGCAAGACGAGTTAGATGCAAAACATGAATTCCAAGTGTTTTATTTATTTTCCCTTATTTTAATCATTAAATATTTTATTCATCTACAAATATTTTTCCACACAAATTCCTACAAAAAAAAAAAAATACGTTCTAAAAAATTAACATAAATGCTTTTCTGCTGTTTTTAATTATCATTTATAGTATACTGTGCGCATTTTTTCCTTTATTAAACTGCTTTCCTAGTGACTTTTACTATTTATATTTTTCTACAGTAAAACCTGCTTAAGACAATTAAACAACTTGAGAAAACACTGTTTCAAAATAGTGCTAAGGCGAAAAAGTTTAGCACTTTGCGCGACAAAATTAGTTTAAACACAGTAGTTGTGTATTTTTAATAACATTTGCAAAATACAATAATATTTTCAATAATTTTGTAGTTTACTTAGCTTATTTTTAAAAGTTGTACAAAGTGAGTCAGATGAAACTCTTAAAAGCCACAGTACGCTTATCAGAGAAATATTAAGGTTTCCAGCTGACTCCTCCCTTTTTATATTATTTTAATTCAATTCAAAAATGCCGTTGCCTAGGCGATAATAATTATTATTTTTGTTATTTTTCAAGATCGCTAATAACTCGATGCATATTTTTTTTATTTGCCCGCGCCCGCGCCCTCGCCCACCTGTTTAGACGGTGAACTGGGTCGAGTAGCCCCTACTCGCCTGTTTTCTCCATCCAT
Source organism: Polydesmus angustus (assembly GCA_034698085.1). Lineage (NCBI taxonomy): Eukaryota > Metazoa > Arthropoda > Diplopoda > Polydesmida > Polydesmidae > Polydesmus > Polydesmus angustus. Next base: position 4,287 of record JAQGAY010000891.1, on the reverse strand, counting down.
CTAATCCTCCACGCTTTTACATCAAGATAATAATACAGTACACTATTATTTTTCTCTCTTCCGAAAGAATTTTCCCCAACGCTTCGACGCATGCGCGTTAACATCCGTCGTTTCCTATCCTCTGCGCATAAAACACTTCGCAAAGCAGGAGAGAGGAAAAAGCGGATGTAAAAAAAAAAACAACATGTCGCTCTCGCAAACAGAAATGGTTTCGGGCGGTTCGCACTTCGTTCGCCATCCAGCGTTCGCACATCACTAATTAATTTAACTAATAACCAACAGCAAAAAAACCAAAACAAACGGAAGGAATTGTAACCCACCATGTAAATTATTATTCTCATCCTCGACTCCCTTTCGACAGAAGATGAAAAACGGCAGAATCTGGATATTATTCTCTTGTATTTACCTAAGCGTATCGCCGTGGAAGGGGACTGAAGCCAAACCGGGTAAGTCACGAGCACACTTCATTCCATATGTTTTCCGATTTCCGCGCATCACAACTTAAAAATGTATTTCTCTCAAGAGGAAAAACATTTAAAAAAACAGGTTAAAACACGAAAACCTCACACAAAAAAAAAATACATTATTCATTCAGACATTTAAAAAATTTAATACACTACGACATTGTTATATGTATAATAGAATGAATGATAAGAGATGCGCGGCGTAGATGACTGCATAGATGACGTCATCCGCGTTTTATTATCACCGCGTTCTGAATATAGTGAGAGAAGTGTATCCAGCTGTCATGTTTTTTAAACAAACAGTTCTTTTTATTATTATTATTATTAAATTTTATTTTATTATTTACGTCATAATTTTTTTTTCCACGTGTAATTTTATATATTAGTCCAAAAAAAAAAAATCTTAATTAATCGGATTAATTAGTGGTTTTTTTTTTTTTACAAATGTTTTGTTAAGAAATTAAGATTTTCGTGCGGTATTATTTGAAACGGTTGCCATGGTGACGAAAATAAAAGCGGAGGACTATTTTTGAGTGATGTCCTTACCTCTCTTCAACTCAAATTTTCGATCGATTTTTATCATAGCGAATATAATACAGGTGCGCCACTGCTGCACACGCCTGCTTTTCTCTACGGCGCATGCGCGTTGGAGAAAGCCTGTTGATCTTCGTCTCCGGTCTTTTTTTTTCCTCTCTCTCTCGCTCTGTTTCTCCATATGGCATCAATTTGACCTGGCTAAACACCTGTTCTGTCGGTGGATTTCGGTTTTCCTGCTTTTTCCTTTTCATTTCGTTTTCCCATATTATACAGTGTGTGTGCGCGCGTGTTAAAAAGCTTCCAACAGGAATATTAATTATTATATAGAAATCATCATGTTAGGCGTAGGATAATAATTCAATCGAAATTGAAAAAATCGATCGGCTTCCTTCTCAATCAAAATCAATCAAAAACGATGCTGTATATCTCGATGATCGTAGGATACTTCATCTTCGGATTCGTTAATTGTGAAGGTGAGATGAGAATCGAATAATTAATATTATTAATACTTAACTAGAATTATTATTGTTTTTTAACTCAGTAAAATCCGCATTTTCAATACTTTTTTTTTATAATTAACACATTCTCTCCCCATACTCCCCTAGGTACCCTCATTAGTCATAAATTAATAATGACTAATGCAGTTTGTAAATGTGTTAATAGAACGAGATTTTGTTTGTTCAAAAATTTATTTATTGTTTTTTATTAATTAGTCGACGATTTTTAATTTGTATTTTTTTTTTATTATTGAATTTTTGTATTTATGTGAATTATTATTTTCTATACTTGACGTAAGGTAATTGACTTTTTAGGGCGACGAACGACCTCTAGCGGAGAAAAGTTCACTACTGGTACCGTGGTAGATGTTAGTTGAGTGACAACAAAATTTAGTAGAAAAAAACACAATAGTTCCGAATATTACTTATAGTTTTTTGATGGACGATTAATTTTTTTTATAATTAATTAAATTTAAGCAATTTTTTTTTCTTCTTCTTAACAAACAAGTTTATTATTACATTAGGATTATTACAATGGTATAATTTGCTGTTATTGTTGTCAATTTAGTTACCTTTTTTGTAAGTTCACGAGGAAAATGTATAAAATCTGCACCATACAGAAATTCAATGCATTTTATGAGTCCTCTCAAAAGAGCATTTTTAATCCCTCATTTGTTGCAAAACTAGATTAAATTAAATTCTGCTTCATATGCAAATTACATTTTTAGCCGCACATTTCACTTGTTAATACATAAAAAAAAGGAAACAACAACAAATTTAGCTTTAAGTTGAAAAAAAGTCTTTTTAATTAAAACAGTTTTTATTTTTAGTTTCTCCAAATTAGCGTAATGAATTTATTTGCTTATTCCTGAAATTATTTTGTGACTAATCTGATGTTGTTATGGAGATTAAAATAAAAAGCTAAGACGAATTCGTGTGTCTCCGCCCACTCTTTTTTTTTTTCTATAGAATTTCATCTACACGGTGTACGGGAAAAAAAAAACGAACCAAACTGAAGTAATCTAAATATTTCAACGACACATGTAAAAACCGCACTTTCATCACTTTTTTAACATTTAATTGTTCTATTCTGTGTTCAAAACATTCTTCTTCAGCCTCAACGTAAGCATTATACCCACTCACTATGCACCCACCCTGCATTCTACACAGCTTCATTGGCGTTCGTCTCATGCTTGCATCATACGTTGACGCACTTCTTCAATATTCCAGACTTAAATTATCTAGCCAACAACATATGGGGTGTGATGCAATAAAAGTTTACAAGAAAAACGAATGCAGGAGTAGGAGCCATTCAATTGGAGGGGCATAGTTGGTTACTGTAGGTACAATACTCGTTTAAAGCTTTTGTTGCTGCATGTGTTGAGGCCGAAGAAGGATATTTTGAATACAGAATAGAACAATTAAATAATAAAAGTTATTAAAGTAATGTTTTTCTATGCGTCATTCAAATATTTAAATTATTAAAAGGATGTAGTACTAATTCAGTTGGATTCCTTTTTTTTTCGGTACACAGTGTAGTATTTATTAAAAAAAAAATTTTTTTGACATTTATGTAATCTATGCTAATTTTCTAGGGGACTAATATACCTTTAAATCAAAAATTAAGAAATTCTAAGGGAGAGGGGTCAGGGGGGGGGGGGAAAAAGTCTGATCTAGTTTTACTTAATCCTCTGTCTACACTCATTTCTATAAATTGGGGTGAAGCGCGTAATCTTTCTTTTAATCTTTTTTTATGGGTGACCATGAAATCGATTGCCTCAAATCGTAAAACACAATATCGCGTTGAGAAAGATTTATTTTGATTGAGCGACGAGTATTAAATGGAGTAAACTCGTGTTTCATCTTCAATTGATGATCATCTTTCGACCTTTTATTAGAGTGTATTGAATGGATGGGGTTTCCATGGCGATGCGTTGAACCGCGGGTGGAGGCAGTCTGCGTGGCGCCATCTATCAAGGTCTAAGCCCCTACTAATGTATCACTCACTCGCAGCTCCATTCCCCACACAAACAACAATAACAACCTTTGTTTACATTATTATTCGTTATTATTCGCTTGAAACAATAATTCTCAACGGGCACAAAAAGTAAACAAAAATGAGAGCAAAGATAACATATGCTAGGCGGGGAAACCCGATGAGTAACCGAGTGAGTAACGCGATAAGGGTGATTCGCTTCAATAGAAATTTCGTTAAAGTGGAAAAGTATTTTCGAAACTGATACAAAATTTTACGCAAACGTAAACGAAATAAACAATAAAGAAAAATAGCTCCTTGCGTTATATCGAATGGTTTTACTTCAATTTTGTTTGGTCATTAGTTTAATCTCGATTAGTAACCAAAATAAAAGTTAAATCGCTAAATTTAAGATTTAGAAATGGATTTATTTCGTTGTATAGAGGCTGATTTACGTATAAAAAAATATAGTGGGATTTGCGCATGCCCGCGTTTGTTTATTTTTTAAAAACTAATTTGAAGATTTTATCTCGTTCAGAATTTAGAAAGTGATTTTTACCAACATTTTGCTCGAGTGTTGTTTTAATCTCGATTAAAAACTATAATTGCTTTATAAATAAATGAAGATTAAGTAACAAATCATATTTCGCTATAGGTACCGAGGCTGTTTTATGTACATTTTTATTTTATTTAAAAAAAACTTGCTTATCTCGTTTAGAAAGCAGACTGAACTTTAATTTTTAGCTTGAAGATTTTTAATCTCGTTTATCCACTAAAATAGTTTTTACAAATCGAAAATAGCCCATTAAATGTA
>JAQGAY010000890.1:0-18857 GCA_034698085.1 Polydesmus angustus | reverse complement strand
GTCATGTCGGCCTATCATTTAGGATTCTAGGTAATAAAATGAAACCAAATATTGGTTGTAAACTTCAAAATAAGACAATAAAATTGTCAAAAGCTTATAACCTTATTTTTAATTTAAAAAAAAAAACTATTTAAAAAAAAAACTAGGTTGTAATAAACGTCAATAATAAAAAAAAAGTTTATAAATTGATGCAGTACACTGGTGTAAACTCAAAATTCAATAATAATTTTGAGTAAAAACTAAATTTTAAAAATAAGTACCGTATTTACTGGCGTAGACTATAAGACGCACTTTATTCACTGTTTTCAAATAAGTTACTGTACTTTATCTGAGGAAGGGTCTTATAATCGAAGGTGTTAGGTTTTTTATTTTTAAGCTTTGAAAGTTAGGGGTGCGTCTTATACGCCAGTAAATACGGTAAGTTTGTTTTTCATAATAATGATATTTTGAGAAAAATGATAAATTTAGCTCCTTTTTTTTCAACCAAGCACAATTTTTTTCTCCAGCTGAATTTAACTTTCTCTCAGCAGTGCAATCTCAACGTATTCTGAAAAAATTTTGTGTAAATACATTTCTTCCACATTTCGGATAATCGAATTCTTGAAATACAATCATATAAATAATTAAAACCAAACTTTATAATCCCCCGTTAAAGTTGAAATTGGATCCACTTTTTACGCTCATTTCTCTTCATTGTACTGTACCGTATTTTGCTAAGCGATACCCGCATCATTTCCGTAATCAAATGTAATGTAACCTGAGCGCCGGTATATCAAAGTGCCCCTAATATTATTCCCCTAAACGTCCCGATCTATTTATGGATCTTTATCCGCTATTTTCAATCTACTAAACTCAATAAATCATACGCGGTATTTATAAATATAACGCGAAATATTGGGATGTAGTTAATGAATGACTCTTATTCGCAGTTTGGAAAATCTCCTCAAAACACCAATTTCAATACAATTTCAATTTCATTGAGTAGAATGGAGTGCAACGCAGCTATCAGCGCTTTCAACGGACAAACATATCCAGCAGTGAGTGCCACACCTCATCTCCCACTTCAAATTACGTCCTTCAATGACATAATAGCAATTTTTTTTTTGTGTTGTTGCGTGAAAGAAACGGTCCTTTGCTTTCCTCTCCCTCTCATCTTGCTTTTATGTGTTACTAATATGAAGAAGAAGAAGAAAAACACTCTCTATTGAAGAAAATAATCTGTATTAAAAAGAAAGAAAAGTTTGAGTGGGTGCGAGCAAATGAAGTGGAGAAAAAGTTATTCATAACGCTAGAGTTCACAGGTCACAAGTCACTCAGCGGATGGTCCTTTGGCCCTTTTCATCCCGGAGAAACCGAACACGCCTATATTATACATGTGAATTAAGGCAATAAAGTCAATGCTTTCAAACAATAAGAGGAATTTATTATTTTTTTTTTTTTTTTCGTTGTTATTTTCCCTTCTCTTTTCAGCTGAAAGAAAAAGAGGACCTTACTACTAAACGCCCTTTCCTTCTATGCTTATCTTCTCAGACTCGGATTTTCGATGGATGTGGCATGAGAAAAAAAGAAAAATAAAAGATAGATGACGAATATGATGGGAAAAGCGATGGAAATTTCTTTACAAATTTTTATTCCGAGAAAAATATTATTAAAGATTGGGACAAGAAGCGGAGGGAATAAAATGATGATAATAAAAACTTATTTATAACTGTCCAAAGACTAAAACCATATACTCATCCATAGAGTTTATTTAAATGCTTAGTCTAGCCATTATTATATTTCCAACGGCGAATACTATTATGTGGCTCCCCACAACCGACAAAGAATTATGAAATATAAAATGAAATTGAATGACGATTATGACTGAAATATTCCACAAACTAGAAAAACGTTTTGCAAAAACAGAAAAACTATAACGATGAAAATATACAAAAAGCTTAAGCAGTTTACACCGCAGACCACAAAGTTCAGTTCTATTTCTGTTTTTAAAGTAAATTCTGTCAATTTCCATTTCTCAAAACACATAACGATACTTCGGAGCTCATTATTATTCAAAATAATTCTTTAAATTTTTTTAAAGATCTTTCGAAGACGGTGCAGTAACACATAATTTTAGGATAACTGAGTAAGAAGTGCGTCTTAGAATCGAGGGCGTCTTAAAAGTTTTTTTTTGAATTGTTTACCCCCACTGAGTTCCCATGTCATAGACGGCAACATTTGTTTTCACGTGAGAATTTTACCTATAAGTTCATTCTGGAGCTCACTCAGTGATAAACGTTAAAATCGCGTTAAAACGAAAAACTATCTTTTAAGGGAAAAAAAACATCGTAATCAATCTACAAGTGTTGAAAAATTGCATTATACCGGTAAATAAAAATATCCTTCGAAAATTAAGACAGTACATTAACCACATGACGTAGTAAATTCCAAAAAATACGGAATATTTTACTGTAGTTTTGATTAGTCCAACTTAAAATAGAAAAACTTATCGAATTTTTATTGACAGAAAATTTAATACAGTATCCAAATATTACAAAAACCGGTACTTTACAGCGTCTAATATTCGTTAAACTAGATTTAGCAATTTAATCTTTAATTTAAAGTTTATACAAAAACACAATAAAATGTTATACTAAACGAGTTTAAAATGCGTCAACGTTTTTTTAAAACAAGTTAAAAACTTAAACGAATTTCAACCTGGATTTAAATTATTTTTCGGTAACGACAATTTAGACATCGAAAAGACCGAGTATTTTATAAGATGATATCCCAAGTTTCGTTATATCCGAGTAACGTCAAATATGTACAGCACTTGAAAGCGATTGATGGATTTGTGAAAACTGTCAGATTCCTTCAATACTAAGACTACATTTTAATTTTTAGTTATGGTACTTGCTATACTTAGCACAGTATTTATGGAAAAAACATAAAGTTTAGTCCAATATTGCAAAAAAAAACTTGTAAACAAAAAGGTAGTTTTTTTGACTACATAGCCGAGGTTAACGTATTTTCTTAACGCAATAACACAGTTTTTAACAACCAAGTTTTACTGCACTTATTTACTTGGCACAAAATTTATTGATTTCAATTTGTTATGTCAACAGAGAAAATAACGTTCGAATTGGGCTAATAATTTTGGAAGCGAGCATATTTAAATAAATAACAAAAAACAACTCTTAGAAATGACGTCAAGTGTTGAAATATTTTGAGAATTTTTGAAATATGAAATTGCTTAATGTTTGCCAACGCCCACATAACGTTGATTTAACGAGCAGGCATCAGAAACGAACGTAAAATTTACTGTTTGTGTCACCGGTGAGAAAAACGGCGAACGACGATTGGACAAACGGCGCGAATGGGTAGGCGGGAGGAAATAACGAAATGTTTTTACAAAAATAATTTATGATTGACACATTCGCAGTTACGGCTGTTGAAGAAAAATAAAAAAATAAAGCTATTTTTTTTTTATTTATTTAAATGCTAGAAATAAAAAATGAGTGAAATGGGTGAGTAGGGAGATATTGTAATAATAAAAATATTTATTTATTTATTTGTAGAGAGTTTGTGACTTTTATTACCTGTCTGCAACAACGTGGGAAATGTTTTCAAAACCAAATTTATATCAAACGCTTCTTTTTTTTTCTTTTAATGACTTTGTGTGTGGCTTATCACCGAATATCATCTGTTAACATCCCTCCAAACATTTACATTTTAATTAATAATATTTACGTTAGTAAAACATTTAATGAGAAAAATAAAATTTATTGTTTTTTTTATGTATATTATTATGTTAGATGGTAGTTAGTTATTTAATCAATTCATTTGTACTCAAAAATAATGCTTGGTTTTAACTTAACTGTAATGACGCAATCGCCGCTATATTTTAGGACCTGAGAAACTGTTTTATTAATTACCTCGTTAAATGTAATAGCAATTATGTACTTATTAATTTGCATTTTTATTTGAAGTTAATTATTGTACTACGTAATTTTGCGGTTACAGTTTTCCTCGTAAAAGTAAACAATATTTCTTTACCGTGTCTTTGCATCATTATAGACAAACAATAATCATTATTAAAAATTATCTACAGTATTAGATAATTGTACAGATCAAAAATGTAAAACTGTAAAACCAAAACAATGCGAAGATATCAAATCTGAGTTTTAAAAATTGTGGATTTGAATTTTGAAAATTTTGGATGTTCGATATCAAGAATATTATTATAAAAAATGGAATGCGGTTATATTAAGTTTTACAAAATTATTTTGTGTTTATCGAAATGTTATCGTTTAAATTTCAAAGTTGACCATCCCTTATTTTTATTTTATTTTCATATTTTGTTTTATACAATCTTCAATCCAATCAGTGACGTACGGGTACGCGTGATGAAATCATGAGGGTGTGTTCTTCACATAAAAATGCTAAAATAGTCTTCGGAACTGAATAAAAATGAACAAGCTATTTTTTTATTACCTTTTCTACTCATTTTATAGTTTATTTTATTTATATCCGATTGAGTGATTTTCCAACGCTCCTGGCAATCTAAGTATAAGTTTTCTAAGCTAAATTATCCTATATTGTAATGTACTCGTTCTGTACTCTAGATAATTAAAATTGTATAAGTTCAAAAATTAAATCTACGCCATTTTTTAAATCTAGTAATAGTTTCAAAATTAACTTATCACGTTTAATTATTTAACACGTTTAAACGATTGCATAGAGTTTGAAAGGAAGTGACGTGGCCAACTATCCTACCACTACCAATATAATTTTCTTTATAAATCTTTTTATGTTGTTGTTGTTGAACTAAAATGAGGTGAGGATTGATAGAAGAAAAAAAAATGTTATTAAAATGTAAATTTATTTTATTGTTTTATTCTTTTATCTTGGTCGAATTTTGATTTACAATTCAGCAGCAGCAACAGCAGCACTCGGCTACCGTAATCGTATTTTCAAAATTTATTTTAATTTTTATTTATATTTTTCTTTATTACATTTTTGTGTTTGCGAGGTAGTTTCAACTGGTCCTATATTTCTTCTTAACCGGTAGATTTAAAAAAAAACCAAAAAAAAAAAAAAAACGAGTCTAACCGTCCTAAAAATATCAAGTCTTTCCCCGTATCACCGTTTCATGTAATATTTATGACGCTAGGTAGCTTATACATATAATATATGTATGTCTAAGTGTGTGTGTGTGTGCTAGCATCTAGCTGCGTGTGTGTACTGTATATCTCTTCAAAACTTTTTGTGTACTATTGTATAAATAAGTCGTAAATTTGCGACGTGCCAGCCACTCGGTACCTCAGCATTCGATATCAACGCACATGTAACACCCCAAATCAAAATAAATAATAGAAAAAGAAAAAAGAATAAAATAATAGTCAGGTTGGTATGGAAAAGAATGACACCGGGGGGCATTATCTGGATGCGATGTGATGATAGGGGGCCCCCTCTCTCACAGCCAAAGCTTGTTTGGAGAAAGGGTGGAATGTGATCACGCTATCGATACCACAACACACCTTTTCAAACATTTTAATTAAAATTTAATAATTAATTTAATTTTCAATGTCGCAAGAACTCATCACATAAAAAAAAATAATCGAAATACTTAATAGTATTTCTTTGTTGATGCGTTACCAAGAACCAGTTTCATGGTTACAGCTTTCGAGAAATGTAGCTCCAAAAAAGTCTTAATCCAGATTTACTTAAATTTCATTTTTTCTAATCGAAGTTTGTTGTAAGATATGAATAAATCAATGTTGTGGCTACCGAAAGAGTGTAGAATGAATAGAAAGACGGTTTTTTTTATATACGGTAGCGAATTAAAAGGCCAACGCCATTTTGAAAAAGTATTTTAGTAATGCGCACGCATGACTTTTTTAATTATTATACGAGTAGAAAGAATTTATTTTAGGTAGCTTATACATTGATCTCGTTTTAGTATTTAAGAAGCAGCTTAGTAAATCTTGCTGGGGATAAATGCTTGGTCAAATGCCGTAAACATTTGACAAACGTGTTAAAAAAAATAATTTAAATTAGAATTTTTCTCATTCTGAAGTTGCTAGCGCTTTTAAAAGATGTTCTGGGTGAGATACTGTAGATATTATGTTAACAGGGTATACGTGTATACGTGTACAAAAATTTACGAAAAAGCCGGTTATTTGGAACTTTTATTTTATCGATCATTGTTTCTCCAATGAAACTCACACTAAAGATTTCTTTAAACTTACATCGGTATCGGTAATTATAGAAATTTTTTTACGTATATTTTTATTAAAATTTATTTACCGGCACATGTACTTTAAATTTCAATTTCATCATTTAATTAAACGATTTTTGTTTCATCAATCTACTAATTTTAGTTAAAATTGATTCATTTTTGAAAATGTCTTTACTTATTTATAAACAAATGTATACTAATGACTATTGATGTTTTACTCACTTTTGAAACTATCGTATGTTTAGAGCTCATTTCATTTTAAAATTATTATTTCTAATCTTCCCTCTCCCCCCCCCCCTTCATATTTTGATTATCGTCTGCTTAATGCGGTATGACTAATGTTCAGTACCATAATCTTTTTTATTATTTATAAGTACCCTACTAATAAAAAAAAAATGAGAGGAAAACTGAATCAAAAATGCATGGACTTGTTCTGTATATGAAATAGACCGTGGGGAAACTCTTAAAAGTTTGTTTTAGGTCACTTTTATATTAAATAATACGGACTATTACTAGATGTGCTATTTTAATATTGTGACGATAAAATTATAAACATCAATGCTTACAAAATAATCGCATAAATTAAAAAAAAGTTTATATAAAGACCCAAACGAGAGTTTATAAACAGACGAGTTATTAATAAACTGTCGTTTTCAATTACAACGAGAAATTAATAAAGACAAAAAAAAAAAGCGGAAATACAGCACATGCATAATCTAAATAAATTACGCAACCTCGATCATTTTCTAATACAGTGTACTTAAATTTGACTAGAAAAATTGCTCAAATTCTTTCTAGGTCATCGTTGAAGTAGAAGCTCATTTCTCTCGCCAAATTGAAAGATATTTTCTCCCCGAAAATGTCATCGGCGTAAACTCCACCTACTTTTTTTTATCTTTCCATTTCCATTAACATATGCAACGAAATTTACTTCTGAATATTTTTTCACCACTCTTTTGTTTTCATTATGATTATTATTATTTTTTTTCTGTATCTCCATCTGTCGGTGGAGGTTTTTTTTTTTTATTTATTTATATTTTTTATCTTATAGAGCCCCCCGCCATCTTTACAAGTTTTCCACAACAAAAAAACTGACATTACGCGTTTTTATTTATTTTTTTTTTTACGTTGGGTTTCGTTTTTCTCGTGTGTGTGTGTGTGTACTGTATGTGATGTTCGTTTATTTTTAATTTCAGTTTCCATCTAACTTATTTGCCGTTTGATAGTACAAGTCGTTTGTCACTCACTCGCCACCCCCCGGCCCCTCCCCATCTACCCCTCGTGTACCCCTCGTGCAACCCACTTCACGCGCAGCAGCAGACAACACAAAGAGAGACTTTATCTCTTCTTTCAAGTGTCCAAAACTCTATAAAAAAAAAGCAAGAAAAATCATAAATATAAGAAATATTATCTGCTGATGCTCGATGTGGTTCCACGGCCCAAACCGTGAGTAATATATGAGGGCCCATATATCAAGTGCGATGGCCCTCTCTACACGCCCCAAACCTCTCCACTCACTTAAATTTCCCTTCTCTATAATAGCGAAAGCAACGCCAAAAAACCAATAAATAAAACGCAGCTAGCGTTACGCTCATTATCTTTTTCCAAACAAGATTTGGAAATGCTAAATTGAAAATAATATTGGCAACGCCAAACATCCGATTGTGTTATGCGTGAAAATGATATTATTGTATTGCGTTTTACAATTCATTAAATACGTGATTCGGTATTTCGCAACGTTGTAATAGACCACACTTAAACGGAATTTAAAAGTAAAAATATTAGTTCCAACAGCTTTGAAATTATTAAGAAAAAAAAAAGCAACATTATTTACTTTTCGGCTATAAAAATTTATATACATTATTAATATGCTAGGTTCAATAAGTATTGTTGATATCAATATTAAAACAAAAAACTTCATAATAATTGTGGATTTAATTCGTGAGTGTAAAAAAAGGCAAATAGATTTGATGGAACGAAATTTTGAAAAAAACTCTCGTAAACGTTAGCTGGAGTCAAGTTGGATGGAAAGTTCCCGGAAATTGCCAAAAATATTAAAATCTGTTGAACTTCAGACTACATTTTATTTCTTCAGATTTTTCAATCTGCCTTGAATATTTTTGTATTTTCTTTGTACTGTACATGTAAATAAACCCAACTAGTCAAGTATGGCTCGATCTACTATTATTGTTATTGTACCATTATTTTAAAACTTGAAGGTTTTATAAATTTTAAATGTCACCCTCGTTTTGCTAACTCGGTTTGTTGCATTTGAGTGCTATTGAGAATTCAATAAAAAAATTATTAATAAATTTTTTTAGACGATATTTCCTATTTTTAAAATCATAACCAACTTAATCCCATCTATGAAGATTAAATTGATGGTTCAAACTCCAAATATTTCGATTCTACTAGATTTTGAAATCTAAATTTACCTATTAGAATTTGATTTAAAGTTTTGGTAGAAATATAAACGAGATTTGATAAAAGCCCAATTTAAATGTTTAATTCTAACTCGTTTCAGAAATTAAAATAATAAAGTTTGCAATCAGTTTAGAATATCTGACGTTCCAGAACGCAGCGTCAGTTATCACGGTGATTTAATCAATACTGTATAACAATTCAATGTTTAAAACATGACCTTCGTTCGCTTTTATTCAAACTGCGAATGACTCATTTGTAAACTTTTACATTTATATTATGCGAACGCAAATGTTTTTTGGAGCCATCTCCAACGTGTTACCGGATTCCACGCTTAACTTAAAATAAATTATTCAAATTTTGTCGACGAAATAATATTAAAACGCGCATCAAATAATTTAATATTAACTAAAATCCAGGTGTAAAACGTAATCTGTGAAAAAACGCTAAAGCGGTAATTATAAACCTTCTAAATCGCAGTTTCAATAACATTTTCCTATTTATTTTGTGAAGATAAAAAGCGAGAGAAAAAAAAAACCGATTTTTGTCACTTAACTTTAAATTTCTAATGTCTTTTAATTTGCAACTTGAAACGCTGACGATTACGCACAAAACCATTTCTTCAAATTTTTTTTTTCTTCTTCTCAGTTTTACAATCGGATAAGAAAAAACAATGTTTTGTTTTACAGTCAAATACACTGCAATCTGTTTGATCGCTCGACTAGAACATTTCGCGCTTTCAGGATATTGTAATCGTATTAAACTGACATTAGATGCACCTCACTTCTTCACTACATCGCGAGTTGATACTACTGTACAGTTACGCAGCTGCAAACAACACTACAGTACACTCTTCACACATTTCGTATCAAAACAAAATATTCAAAAAAAAAAAAAAAAAAAAAAACAGAATAAAGTTACAAAAATGATTTCCAAAATGAGCCCGAGCATAAAATATCTAAAGCAAAAATGAGTTAATTTTCCTAAAATTTGGATAATTCTCCTGAAAAAAAATCTCTTAATTTTTTGCAGATGAAGGTGCGACAAATGAGTCAAAAATATTCGCTTTTGCCAAAACATTCTGCAAGATGGGAGAGGCCAGCAATAACGCCATTTTTTTTTTTTTTGGTTAGCCATATTTTGCAAGCTTGATATTTGTTACAAGGGAACCAGGGAGTCCACAGTTTTCGGGAATAAATTAGAGGAACATATTATAGAGTTGTGGGCCTCTTAACCGTTGCAACTGTGTAACCACCTGCGCTTCATTAAATGACTTGTACGCCACAGCTTCGCATAATTGTTTTGACAATTGTGTTTGAAGTTAAGCTTTTTTCTTATCTCATAGTTCATTGTCTTTTTAACGTCACTTTTTAGTCATTAAAAATGATTAAAGTAAAAACGTGTTTTAATTGCATGTGTCAGCTTTATGTTAATAATGCAGACAGTAACGTTGCATCGGATGGATCTATCTCATTCAAAATCGATGGACAAAAAGCTGCTTAATTATACTGGTAGTTCTACGTTTTATACATAGTGTGACATAAAAGTAATAAGAATGTTTTAATGAAATTTTATATTCATTATAAAGGTACAAACTCAGTGCTAGCATCTTCAAAACAGATGCCTAGAATAGCTGCTCACCACTCTTGGTTACACTTCTGGAACCCTATGAATAAAATCATGTGCATTTGGTCGGTCACAGCTTTGAATGTTGATGACTTACAGTCAGCAGCGTACAGTGCCAAATAGCCAGCTTTCAAGTAGATTTTCTATTGAGGCAACCACACAGAGCACCAATACTAAAATCTGGAGAATAATAAAGAAATTTGGGCGCCTTTTAAAAGTTTTTTCCCCGCCATTGACAACATAAAGAAAATGCTGGCAAATCACCTGAATATAGTTTTACTTTTAAGGTACATGTGTACCGGAACTGTTACTGTCACACGGAATTCAAAGTGGGTACCAATTCAATTTGACAAAAACTACACTTCCGGTACCTTTAAAAATCCGTCTCGTACTAAATTTACCGGTACTAGAAAAACCATTCTGAGTGAACCATAATATCCCTAAAATAAGAACAATTTCCTTAACTGAAAAACTGAAGCTGGAAATAGTAGGAATTAAATCTTAAACTCTTCGAACTAAAATTAATAAAAATAAAAAACAATTACTAATTGTTTACTAAAAATTTTATTAAAAAAATGTTTTGTAGAAATAAAAAAATCGTGTAAGAATAATGCATTTAAAAGGAAAATTAAAGCGCATTTACTGTGTTTAAATCAAATTCCGCATCTTCAATAATTTCAGAGTCTTTTAAGTAAAAGAAAGAATAAAAGATGGAGAGAGAGAAAAAAGAAAACGAAACAAAACAAAACCCTCCTCCTAAAAAAAAAAAATTAGATTAATTTTGTGAAAAATTCTCCCGATTTGATTCGATCGGATGCGAGCACGAAAGATGAAGAAAAGATGCTTTTTCATGTGTTATAGTAGGGAGGTGTTAGTAGTGAATCGAAACACCATTGTCATTGTTATTCAAAAGTGTTGTAAGAAGCGCAGCGCTCCCAGCGGCGGTCGAAGAACACCAACTGCGAAACTTCTTACAAAATTACACTTTTCTATTTGCCACCGAAATAAAAGAAAGTTTTCTTTTTTTTTTTATCTTTTAACATCATCTCCATTTAGACTTTTAAACTATTTAAAAGAATTCGTTTATAGCCAAAAATAAAAAAAATATATTTTTTTTCGTATTCAAATTAAAAAAAAAAAAATGAAGAGAAAGAAAAGACAAAAAAAAAAAAAAAGAAAGAAAGAAATTAAAAAAGAATTTGCTCGTATTTTTCAAAGTTCGGCAGATGTGAAATGAAAGAGGTGTGGGTGTTATTCCGAGCGAGAGATAGAATGACGGTCACGCCTTGGGTGGTTACCCTTTGGCCTTAGATTGGCCCCTCTAGGGCCCCCCACCGCACCAAATGACAATTGCAATCGCATACTTCGCTTAACAAAAAATTAAGTGGACATTTCGGGAAGAAGAAAAAAGGAAAAAAATAAAAATCGTGAAATAAAGTATAAAAACAACAACAAAAAAAATGGTGTGAACCGTTTCATGCTCTGTTTTTGTTTTCAAAAAAAAGAAAATTTTTGTTTCTGCGCTTTCATCTCGCTTCTTTTTTTATTTTTCCACTACCCAAAAAATGTATGCATGCACTGACTGCCAGGCAGTATAGTATAATATTATTGGCAAAGCGAAGCAATTGGAACGTTTTAAGTGTTGGGGACAACCCGTCGATTCCAACTTTGGCCTTTGTGTAGTCAACACCTGGATTTAGTTTCGACGTAAACAAAAACAACGTTGCTTTCAAACAGAGCCGACGACAACACGCAACATTAGCACTCGATAAGAAATCGCATCAACCACCCTCCACCCAAACACTCACACTCCGATTGCCATGGACGTGCAACAAATAGATTCGACTTGCAATTCAAACCAATTTCACAATAGCATTAACCAAAAAAGTTTACGAATAACAATAATGATAATAATAAAATAAAATGAATGCATCCGACATAATACGTCTTTACAATGCTAATATTTTCAACTCAATGATTAATAACAGATAAAATAATCCCTCGTTATACGCGATAGATACGTTTCTAAAAAAAAATGTTTACCGCGTATAAGACGTTTATTATACTGTAGTTATAACCAATGCTCAATTTTGCTTAGTGTGTTTACCACAAAAAACTTGACTGCGTATTTAAATCGCTAAAAGTTAGAAACCAAATGTTAATTTAAACTTGTATGTTTCTTTTAAATGAAGTATGATTGTCAAATAAAATATGGTAAATAAACTCCAGTGTGGAAATATAAATAAACAGTTGTGCAGACCTGCAAAACTAGCGGTTCTCAAGCACCTTAAAAAATGAATGAAATGCTGTAAACCAGTGCTACATAGCTGATTATTTGATCTCTAAGCTGGGACCAAAATTCAATTGAAATTAACCAAACATAAATATTATTGTTAATGGAGCCCAAAGCTCCTTGAAAAATAATTGCTGTGACCCGTGCTAGTGGCTACAAATTAAAGTTGTGTTAATAAAAAAAAAATAATATTTCGTGGTCATAAGTTCGTAGGCTACATTGCCGCCCCAAACTTTTTGTCTTTTAAGCTAGTAACATAGCGTTTTAATAAATTTTCTATTTATGTTTTCGAATAAATTTAGTTTACTGTACTTGCGAAATTTAAAAAAATGCGTATACGTATCCAGTATGTAGAAATATGCTGGTGGTGGTATTATAACAATAATAATTGCTTAATTTTTACCTAAAATTTAATTTAATTTCAAATTTTTAAAATAAACTTAATTGAATTATTAGAGTCAGCGCAAATTACGCACGCCCAAACGCACCTAAGTAGATTTTCATTTGACGCCAAACTCCATAATGTACGAGTTATGTACATATTAACATCTGTACATAACTTAGCAACGTTCGTAATTTGAAAAATATGCGTGTATGCCCACTCAAGACCATTGCGAAGTTATAATAATATATTTTTTTAAAAAAATCCTTTTTTAAGCTAAAAATTGCATACAAATCGGTTTCAAGCGACCAAAATACTTTACAAATCGTCATTTCCCCATGGATGCGATAAATCTCGTTTAAAATGCACACACAACTTCTCCGTATCCGAGAAAGAATGAATGAAAAATGAACACTTCCCTGCCCTGTCCCCTTTCCTCCCTCAAAACAACAAGAAAATGTCCGCTTTTGTACTTTCGCATATTAATACTGGTAATAGACAGCAATGAATGGCGCCCGTAATAAATTTTTCAATTGATTATATTTATAGTGCTTGTTACTTTTCGTTTTGTGCCGCTCTCACTATGGCAACCAACCAAAAATAAGCGTTTAATGCGGCCCAATGTCACGTGGTGGCGCTACCATGGAGACAGAATCGGAATGCCAAGACTTTCTTTTTTGTGTTGTTATTATTAATACTGTATATCATCTATTCTTTTGAATTAAATTACTCGGTGGCCGCCACCACTACCACTGCCGCCGCGTTTAATAACCGCCATTTTCAATATCGCTAATAACTGATACGAAATCAAACCGCAAATCAATTCCTTTGCTTCCCTCCAAAAAAATGCCTATAAGTTTATTCTTAAACGTAATAAAATCATGCTTAATTAATACGAGATTATTTGCTATTATAAAAGCTTTCGGCGCATGCGCGAGATAGATCCGGAGAATGAATAATTTGTAACGTTAAAAGGCGTAAGTGCGTAACGGTGGGAGGCTGGTTTAATAACTGCTCCCACGTCTCAGATCCATCACCAGTGCGAGCGATCCATCATTAAGCAGCGGAGCATCCATCGCTGTCAAAATAAGCCCCTCAGCCCCTGCTCCTGCTCCTGCCCCTGCAACTGCACCTCCATCGACTAAGCTGCAGCCTAACAATTGTTTCCATTCTCACGCCGTGTCGCTGCCCTCTCCGCCTCGCCAAAGGGCACGCAGCATTAGCCACTTCCGCTTTTATAACGGAAAATATGACACCTCTCTCTCGCTCTTTCTTTCCATTTTTATTTCATTTTTTACTTTCCATATCTACCGTACATTACGCATGGATAAAAAAACCAACTCTCGTTTTTTTTTTTACGTCGCATTTGACATAAGCGGAAGTGATCCATTTCTTTGACGCGCATGCTCAGTAATTCGTAAAAAAAAAATGTAACGTACGGTTCCTATATACGAGTACTTAAATGGAGAAATACGTAGAAGAAAGAATTTTTACGGATGACGAATATACCGGAAATAACACGATTTTCGCACGCCTGCGTTTGATAAAAGCGAAATTGTTTCCACGCACTGAATAAAATAACATAAATATTTGCAATCAAAATTCATAAACATTTTTTTTTACGTTAACGTATTTTTTTATGACTAATTAACAATACATGTACACCTAACCCTCGTATAACGCGGTTAAAATGTTTTTAATTTTCAAAAACCATGCAAAAAATCGACTTTTTCTGTGCATTAAATGATTAAAAAAATGAATATTTTCATATTGTAAATATGCTTTAGCATGCATGTAACATTATTTGCTGTTTTGCACCTTTTTTGCGATATTCGGCTACCCTCAAAAAAACGCATCCACACAAAATGTTATTTTATGAAGACAGTGATGATTAAAATGCTGTACATGTATGGAAATTAATTTATTTTGGTTATTATATTAATTAACTACATATGCAAGCATGCATATCTTCCAAATTCATTAATAAAATTTTGAATTTGAATAATTTAAAGTGTGTATAATTTCAAAAATGAAAATTTTAGGAACGGAACCCTATGATTAGCATGTACTTCCTAATCTCGCATAACGCGATTTACATAACGCGGCATTTTTGAGGAACCTATCCTCCGCGTTATACGAGGGTCAGGTGTAAAAATAAAAGGTCGGCATTATTATTTGTATCGTACCTTACAAGTAAAATGTACTGCTTTTTAAAATTTTTCGACATAATAATTTCCTACTTTTGATATAATATATAGAAGTGATCTATTTCTTACGCGCATGCTCAGATAACTCATTAACATAGTATTGTATGGTTTCTAAGCGCAGGACAGTAAAATATTGATTATTCGAAAGGTTACTTGTTTAGTACTTACGGTATGAAAAAACATACCGGAAATCGCGCAATTTTTTACACAAGCAGGCTACTTTATAATGCGAACATAATAAGTACTCTTAAATATATTCGCAATTTTAACATTATTTACCGAAATTTAATACAGTATAACCGGAAGAGATTCATCCATTTAACGCGCGTTTTCAGGTAACTCCTCAAAACGTATCGTTACGCTTACCGTACAATTCTATCTAACGCGTTATCTACAGTTAGTCACATACACAAATACGTAAAAGAAATTCTTTTACAGACAATGAAAATACCGGAAATAATATTTTCTCACGCACGCGCTTTATAATGCTAGAAAAAAATATCATTTATTAAAAAATATATATCTATAAACATTTGCAATCCAAATGTTTCCCCTCTCCAATTTTTTTTCATTATTTTTGACGACCAATTAAGAATAAAAAGTGTCGATAAAAATATAGAAACCGATGGAATAAATCGTATTTGATGTTTGAAAGTAAGAGAGTGTGTGTGTACGCCGCTTAGGTCCCTGACGTAATGTCACCGTTGGAGGGCGGCGTATTTGCATCACGCTGTTCACAAAATCATTAGCTATACTAGCAGCAACACCAACGACTCTTTCTACTGTTATATGCTTTTTTACCCCCTCCATTTTTGCATTTTTATATATGGTAGATGGGTACGTAGTAGTAGTAGTAGCAATATATTTATTTATGCTTACAGTGTAGTGAGTCGAGAAAAGAAAAAAAAATAAAAATACAGCGCTGCTTCTAACGACTGCGTTTGGTAGTTGGAAAGGGCGGAGTCGCTAGGGGGTCCTTATACAAACTGATGAAGTCGTATAGAAGGGGGTAAAAAGAGTTTCAACCTTCATCAAAAACCTCAAAATCCCTTAAAATGCAGATTAAAGACCGCTGTATTGTAACTACACCAAAACCATCGAAACCCATGTTGATTTTTATTTTTTCTTTTTTTAAATTTCTTTTTAACACTTTTTTTTTTTCTTTCTCTATCCCCCCCGTATTATTTTTTTATCCCCTTTTCTCTTTCCACTATTAAGTGTATTTTATATAGCAGTCGAAATCTTGCAAGTGCTAATGAGATTGTATACTACCCCTAGCGCCGTCTTTTATGTCGAATAATCCGTTACATACGCAGAAATGAAAAGCAAGAGAGAATAGATGCCGTAGGAGGGAACGACGAGCAATTTCACCACTACGCCGCGCAAATTTATCGAATTTTATCCAAAAACATTATTTTTTTTTTTGCCAGCTGCCCTAAATTCAATACAACTAATTTGTTTGAAAATGGTTAAATCTGTTTTGCGAAATAATATTAACACAAAAGGAAACCCCCGAATATACTTATGAATTTGGCGGTATTTTTTAAAAGTACTCGGCGAGTTGGCGTATTGCAGCGGGATGCAAATTCAATTGTTCATGGGCATTTATCAACCAAACAGCAATTTCAAAATTACTTTTAAAAAATAAATATAATAATCAGTTGCGAAAAAATTGATAATTATGATGCGCATCAAATTAATAAAATTATCGCTAAATAATTTATATAAAAGAAAATGAAATCACTGTTTTCATAATGCACGAAATTATTATTACAGATTAAATTTCATTCATTTTTGAACAAAATGTTTTGCTAAATTTTTGCTCAAAATGTTATACACTGACATAGTTTGTCAATGTCGAATTATTAAAAAAATTATTTTTTTTTTGCGAGTTTTTATTAAATCTTGCAATTTTTATTTAATTTATTTGCTATTTTATTTTGAACTAAATGTTTCAAAATTTATTAATTTTAATAGTATACAATAGCGTAATAATTCTTATCAAAAATTACCTTTTCTCATTTTGGTTTCAAAACTATGAATTTTAAACATTTTAGAAATAATACTAGTACATGTACTAATAAAATTTTGTTACCGATATTAATTGGAAATTTGTAAAATTTAAAACAATTTAATGTAATTGTTTATGCGCGTAAAACAAAAATAATTTTATCAAAAAATATTAATTTACAAAATTATATTAAATTGGTTTATAAATCTGGTGAAGATAACTTGTACTGAATTTGTTGTCATCAAATCATCGAATTTTATTTAAATCCCATTTTACGCTGATCTCAGTGACACAGCCTGTAGTGGCCACCAAACTCAGAGTCCTGCGCATGCTCGTTTAAATTTCAATCTAATTTCAAAAGCTTGTTTTATTAAATCTTATATAAATCTTGTACACATTCGATCTCGTCCAGTTGTTGCCACAAAAACATCCGGTGGCAACGACATATCAACTAAATAAATTCGCACTTTTGACTCACTCAGTGCACGCATGCGCATTCATATTTAAACTCCTACTCTCTCACCAAAATGAATAACTTGCCCATCAAATTTTTGCCACAACGGAAGTAGAGAAAAGTGCCTACTATTTTTAATTCCCCCCACTAATAAAAAATAATATAAAAAAGAAAATATATTGATCATTTATCATGTATTCGTTTCTTTCAATGCTAAAACGCGTGTGTGTATGTGTATATATAAATCGATAGCTGACATAACACGCGCCTAAATGAATTACAGCTTCTTTTTTTTTTCTTCTTCCTAGTGCGCGCGCGTACGTGCGACGATGGATTGGGGTAAGCGGATGAAACTAACCAGTACAGTAGTGTCTTCCAAGCAGAAGATGACAAAAGAGAGCAGGGTTCTCCCTCTCTCCGACTCCGACGGCTGCCTCTTCAATAGGTGTCTAAGCCTTAAATGTGTACGCAGCGCCCCCACTCAGCCAAAGGCCCTTTCACCTTTGATGAACACGAACAAAAAAAGGCTTTTTTTTGTACGTCTTCACGGCGGTACGTAGACAATGAGAGAGGTCAGCTGAGGAGATGGGTTTTGCTGGCGAATCAACCGGAAATAAAGCGAGAGGAAGTGGGTCTAGTAAAAAAAAAAACGAAGGGGGAAAACCGGAACGGGGTTTGTTGGAAGTTGTTTAAATAAACATTTAGCCTTGATGGCGAGCGACCAGGCGGAAAACACACCATCATCCACTACATTTTATTCCAATTATTATGACACAAGTTCTCTTCGGGATTTTTAGAATAAAAAAAAAAAGATGGAAAATGTACGCGGGCCACCTGCCCCCGGATCAATAGTTAGTTACGTGAGGCGCGCGCATGCGTCAATTCGAGCGAGGAATCGCTTATCTAATTCGATTGAAAATTATGAACCGAAGGAAATAAAGAAAAAAAAATTATTCTCGAAAAGTAAACGAAAGACGGAAGTTATTTTTTTTTATTATTATTATTTGAAGACTATTTAAGTGAATGATAAGTTATTCACTAAACAAAACTTAGGTTGTTTTATTATATAGGGTGTCCCAGAATTTAGGAAAAAAGTAATTTTGATAGAAAACAAAGGTTTTTATTTAAAAGTTAAAAAAAAATTTTATATTCATAAAGTACACATGATAGGGTTATGTATTCTATTAAAAACCCATGTCTGGCATTTATGGTTTTGATGGTACATGGGCTCGTTTTTAGCCAA
>JAQGAY010000889.1:0-18895 GCA_034698085.1 Polydesmus angustus | reverse complement strand
AAATAATTGCCATAATAAAATTAAAGTGTTAATTATATAAAATAATGTTAAACGCTTTTAAAATAATAAATTCAAAAATTAAACATGCATTTGTTTGTACATTATAGAAATTCCTGAAATTAGTATGCTTTCAAAATTTAAAAGCATCAAATAAAATTATAAAATTTCAATAATATTACTGTAGATTGGTCATTTTTAGGAACAATAACAGTATTAAATAGCACTTGTAATATGCGGGTAAGTAAAAGTTTAATTTTTTTTTAAATAATATTTTGCGGAATATTAATACTGTATATTAAATGATACCGGGTACCGGTTCAAATTTGTATCATTGAAAATTGCGTTTTAAATAATTTGCAAAATATACCGGTAATATTTTACTGTTCGGCTACATTAAAAATGTATATGTTGCAGTCCAAACCGTTTTTTAGTCAATACTAGTTCTGCCTAGGCAAAACTGGTTCTACCAAAGCGCGTTTGACCAAACCGGTACAGCCTAGTTCAGCCTCGGCAATATCGGTTTTGTCAAACCCGCTTCGGCAAAACCGATTTGGACTAGGCAGAACTGGTTCAGATTAAAAAACGGTTTGAACTGCAACATTATATAAATTTAAGAAATTTATTTATCAAAAAACCTTAAAGTTTTTTTTTTTTTAAACACTGGATAAACAATCTCGATAAAAGCAATACTAGCCTAATTCTAGTTTTAATAATTCTTTAATAAAATCGTACGGTACGGTATATTTTCAATTTTTATGATTTAGATGCACGTCCTCTTCGTTACAAATAGGGGTTTAAAAAGAATTAGGCGAAATCTTCGCTCATCTCCGATAAAACATTATGCCCACATACAGCAGACTGCACTAAATATGGTGTATAATCTGGATTATTTTTTCATTACATTTACAATTCCCAAAAAATGCTTTTTATATCTCGAACTTGAAAATCTTAAAAAATGCGATTATATTCTAGGATAGGGGAAAAAAATACTTTACGTAACCTATACAACGGTCAATATGTATCAAATTCCTCGATAAAACCCAAACAAATAGCAGTTCCAAAACTTGAAAAAACAAAATAAATCCAAAAATTATATTTCTACGACTAGAGATTACGTTTAACCGAGTGAGTTTAACCAATATCATCCGGTTAATCTAATTTTGCAAATGCAATTTCGCAAACAGTACTAATCTCATGCATACATTATTATTATTAACAAGCGTATTAGTTTCGCTATGCCTATATCAACAAGACGACCGAGTATCTTTGGTATTACTTTTACCCATTCCTGCCCTTAAAAAAAAACCTTGAAATGACGTCCATGATTGCGGTTAGTAGAGGAGCAAAATAAAATTATTATCGGTATACAGTAGGACCCCGCAATAGTGGCGCAATTGGGACCGGAACCTTGCCACTAAACAAAAAACGCCACTAACCGAATTAAAGCTCATTTTTGGGCTTTGCAAGTGCCAAAATAAACTTTAAACAATATTTACCTTAAATACACTACGTATTTGGCACTACTGCACTGAACAGGCTCTTAATTTACAACTGAAAACAAAATGTCGGTATTAAATTTTAAAATACATTCCCTACATGTGCAAGCTTTAACTTTTTAAGTAGTGGACCTATAAAATTTACATAATTACTGCAAGATGCAATTTGGTAATAGCAAACGTCCATTTCCTTCTGCGTTTAGGTAAATTTAAGAACGAAAAATTTTAATTTGCCAAATTTGGGAGCGCCACTATAGCGAATCGCCACTATTGCGGGGTTCTACTGTATTCTATTATGCGTTTAAACTAACACAAAAAAATGTAAAAGTAATAATGTAGTTATTTAATTGCTAATTATATTGATAAATTTTGAACTGTTTTATAGGCGAATATTAAAAATGAAACAACCGGTTGCAATCTAAAAAGTACGAAATGTAATCATTTCATCGACGATGTCTGCCACTTGCATCAAAAATAAATACTTGAATACTCCATTTAAATTTTTTTTATATTCCAAATAATTTTAAAGTTAATTCGCGCAACATCTTTAAATGCAGCTCATTCCGCATCAATTTTTTTTTTTAAATTTATTTGCGTCCGAGGACAAAATTATATCATTTAAACAACAAACAATATCAATATGACAAAGTCAATTATTTCAATGCGACAAATTTTTCTCAACTACCCAGAGAAATAATGTTAAATTCCCCTAATAATTCCGTCGTAAAGAGTTTCTAAATTTACAGTAGGCCTACGCATAATTCCCGTAGATTCCCTACTAATTATCTAATAGCAAATTTATGCTAATACTGTAGCAAACTTAAAAAAACAAGAGTACCGTAATTATTTCTTACCTTAATATAGCTGAAACTCGCCGGTTAATTTTAAACTTCGCCATGTTATTCATATTGTTGCTAAAAAAAAAACAATAAAGAAAAAGTTAATAAAATTCGCATTAAATAAACATGGTAAAATTAAGTAAAATACAATAATATTTATTTGTTTTAAATATATGCCAATTTTCAATATCTAAGACAATAAAATATTAATAACTTTTCTACTCAAACAACGCGTAATATTAAACCGGAAATTTATTCAAAGTGCCTTATTTATTTAATAATAGCGTGCATTTCGATTATTCGTGCACTTGGATCTCTTCGTTAAACCGGATAATCGAGAACGCTTGAATTCTTTTTTTTTTTTTTTTTTTTTCCTTCATTTTTGCATAACATCTCCATACACACATTCCCAGTGGCTATTTGCTATACAAAACACGAGTCACGTGACCCGTTGCGCCTATATACTCGTACAGTGTAGGCTGCTCGTGGATACGAAACGGAGTCCCGATTATTATTATTATTAAAAGGTTTCTTCATCTTCTCAACTCGAAATAAACCTTGCAAATGCTCGCTGCTTGCGCTCTTTTCGAAAACTTACTAAGAAATGTTTGGCGGACCGGAAATGCAGCTACTAAATATGTTTAGGAATCATTGTCCGATTAAATGAAGGGAAAAAATGTTAAGTAACCGTTCAAATGTACCGATATCAATACAAATCTTAGGAAATAACCGGGTCTAATATCAATACACGGATATATTTATATTTACAAATACAAAATAATATATATATAATAAGAAGAACGTCTCTTCAAAAAACTTTCTTCTATACCCCAAGATTAAAGGTGATGTAGAGTTTTTAGTGCATATTAAAGTCAAACCAAGAAAAGTAAACCCCGTTCCTTCGTTCGAAAACATTTTTTTAGTAACCCACTTCAATTTGGGTAAGTTATATGTCTACGAACTTATTTTTGGAACCACAGTATCGCCCTATTTTTCACTTTTTTTAGTTCAGTTTTCGCAAAATAACGATTTTAGGGAGGAAAAAACTATCAACATCTTTTTGTTTTAACTGAAAGTTCGCTAAAAGAAATAATTTTTTTATTTTTTAAATGTTTTCTATAACGTAAGCCAAACTTTTCTTTAAAGTCAGAGCCGGCTCAAACGTCCTAGACCAACACCCCGCACTCACAAAGCCCGACCAGTCACAATTTTGCGCCTGAAGAGTTTTAGGAAAAATACAATTGCACAAATGGTGTTTTGGAAAGTAAACACTCACTTAAATGACCAACAAACACAAATCGGTCTACGGTTATCGAATTTTTAAATCCAACTATGATTGTCCAACCAATGTATATCCCTAGTAACCATCATTTTGTATTTGTATATTTTGTACAGTTTTGTATGTTTTAAAGGAATAAACCACTTCTATTATTATATCCCTAGTAACAACTTTCCCCCGCGGCCTCGCAAACCTTCAAACGGCTCTGGTTAGCGAGGATGTTTACACGTCGTAGTCTACTGAATAAGGACACGATAAACCTAATTTGGTATCTTTTTAACATTATACATACCGTACTTGTAAAATAATAATAAAAAAATAGGTTTTGTGTTTTTGTATTCATTTTTTAATTACTAAATTAATCTCAAAAACGATAAATCGAGAATTTACCATAATTGTCTTCCATAGAAATGGCAAATACGCCATATTTTCTCTGTTTACTTTTGATACGTGTTATAGCAGTTGATTCTTGTTTGTCGAGTATAAGTAAATACAATTAAAACAACAAAATGGGGAATTTTTTTCATACTTATTTACCCCCTTCTTTTTTTCTTCTCTAACTCTTTAATGCAATGATCAGGTAAGTCAAACTTTACACTGTACACAAGTAAATGGCTCTTAAGAAATCAATCACTTTTGTCATTACTCGTACGTGACAAATAAATGCATTAACTTAAAACGAATTAAAGATATTCTTATTGACCGAGGGCGCTATGTTCGGTGTGGGTATCGAAAAACGCTCTTGAGCACGCATCACCACTCTAACCAACATTTTGGTAAATAAAAAAAATACTAATTTTTCTTTTTTGTTTAGATTTGTTAGATAATACAATCAATACGTTCATCGTGTGCCGAGTCATCAAAAGCGATAAACAAATCGGTTCAGGAATAAATTCGCGTCGAAAATTATTGAGCAAATAAATTATTTTTAAAAAAAAAAGTTGTTGGAAAACATAAAAAAAAAAAATTAACGATCTGCATTTGTAAGTTATATGAATTTAATTGAAAAGCAAACAACGGAATACTGTTAATACAGTAATTCTCTGGTATTTTGTAAACACGAAAAGATGGAAGCAGTCTTCGGGAGGTGAAATACAGTACGAAGGATTGATAAAGCACTCAATCATCGTCGCGAAGGAAAACTATTTGATCTTCCTAATCTCCTATCTTTTCCCCGCTCTTAACTTGAAATACAACCTCCGGACAGATTTAAGGCCTATTATTAAAACGTAAGCCTAATAATCGTCTACAGTAATAATATCGTACAGTAGTAGGATCGAGATTCGAAAATTTTCTAATAACATTTTTCGTCTCGTATTGCTTTGAGTCATACCTAATAATGTTTAATTAATAAGTAATTTAATACGCTGTTTAAGCTTTAAAAATATTAGCATTTTTCGTAACGCTGTAGCCTACTTAGCTATCAATCTTTACGACAAACTATATTAATTCGCTTTAATAAAATAATAATCCCATATTATTATACATAAAATTTACTGTACCAGGAACAGAAATTTCTAGAACTTTGCACTCTGTTAAATTTGTTATTTTTTTATTGGTATATCCGGATAGCATTAAATTATTAAATAACTTAGTCAAAGCGAATTACCGGTACAGTAATACGGATAGTTTATAAAATACAATTTCTTTGATATGATAAAATTAAATTTTGATGTCTAATAGCTGTACTGGGGTATAATAAAACGCCAAAAAAGCCGAATATGGTTAAGAATGGCGCAATGAATTCAATAATTATCCACTCATCGCTAATGCTACAAACAAAGTTATCGATACAGTCATGTACTGTATCAGCGTTTCAGTTACTACGAGAATATATAAAATTTTGATTAATGAGTAGCAAAAAAAGCCTGAAGCTCGGGCTTATAGTTCTATACGCCAAGATTAAAAATGCAAAAATAACATTAATTTTAATTTTTTTAAATAACATTATTGGAAGGACCGGTATCAAATCGTTCTTAAAATTGTTTTTGGTTCTAATTTAGAGCTGATCTAATAAAACCTTTTCGCGGAAGTTGAGGAGACTGACTTACAGTGTATTTCGAGTACAAATACGGTAATGCACGGTAAATTATTGATAATGAATATTTTCTTGTCTTTTAAATACTGTAGATAGAATTTGGCCGCAGACGAGATCATTTAAAAATGGCTGGGGATAGCCTCTCCTCTCTTCTCCAGAATAAAAATAAATAAACATTGTGCTTATTTTGACGCCAGAGCCATGAGAGAAAACGAAGATGCGCCACTTTGATGAGAAAAAAAAAAGCGTCGTCTCCGTAGTCTCGCAAGGATCCGAAATAATATTATGGGTAATTGAATATAAGAGCCTAAACTATTATGTAAAGATATAATAGGTTACTCGACTCGGTTTATACGGAGGATATACTATTTTCCTCCCAAGATTATATTTTACCCAATAATATTTGATATTAAGAAATATACGCTGCTTTTGTTCAAAATTGCTTTCTGTGTTCAATGTATTTAACTTTAAATTTTTTTAAAAAAAAAATTGAATTTAGCAGTTTTTACTTTTTACCGTACGTCACAAAATAAATTCGTAGCGCGGTATATTGCATTATCATATAAAAACAGTTTTAATCTGAGAAATGCAGAGGGGTATCCTAGGTGGTCTGAGTGTGATCTGTGTAGCGAGGGTGGGCAACGACAGCTTCAGGGTGGGCCCATCACTAAATCCGTTGCTTTCCTGCCGACAATAAGGCCTATTCCACACGAATGAACACGGCTAAGCTTCTAAATCGGCAGCGAGGATTAAAGATTACAAATGGGCGGGCCAAATAATCGTCAAAAAAAAAAAAAATAAGGAACACATTTCCCAACGCGCATGTGTGTGTCCATCGAACCTCGGCGTTTTTTCCTCCAAGTTCGAAAACAAACCCTTTGACGAACTGAACGAAAAGTGTGGTCTTGTCAGTGAGAACCAAAGTTTACACAAGAGATTAAAATATTTTGCGTCTTCGCCATATTAATAATTAAAATTCGAAACTAGCTTCGAACGTGACCTTCGAGGTCAATTCGTTTATCAGTATAATAATAATTTTATTCAATTTTTTTT
The DNA here is from genome assembly GCA_034698085.1 of Polydesmus angustus. NCBI lineage: Eukaryota > Metazoa > Arthropoda > Diplopoda > Polydesmida > Polydesmidae > Polydesmus > Polydesmus angustus. Next base: position 12,190 of record JAQGAY010000889.1, on the reverse strand, counting down.
TCAACCTTTAAATTTTTTTTATTTATTTATTTATTTAAATAAAATTTAATATTTTATTAAAATTTCTGGTTAATCCAGTTGTCGAACATCGGATTATAAGCTGCGACCAAGGCTAAACGCAACTAAAAGAGCATGCGGAATAGGGTCCATTCACACCTGCCAACACGCAATAACCTCTGACCTTTTTCCGTGTGAATGTGTTAAACGCCGTGTATAACACGAGTATTCAAAGTAAATCGGTGTAAATATGAGCAACTGCGAAATGCTTCCCCACTCAACAAAAATTCCGATCGAAAATTGCTCTTATTGTCATTTTTCGCACTTATCTAGGGGGTGGTCTACTTGCTGTATTCATTGAACGGCGAATCAAAAATCGCCGACATGTACAGTATTTCGCTCTCAAATCTTTATATTATACTGTAGTTAGTTGTACGTGTATTGTGCATATACAGTATGCTATAAACTTTCAACAACATAAAATTCTCCATCCTTAACATTATGTTTGGTTTCTTTTTTACCAAAAAAAATTAATTTTTTTTCGTGTCCTCAGTATAACTACTGTAGGTACTTGTGTAACTCACAATTTACTGCTTTAAGATATTAGTGTTTTTGCGGTTAAGCTTTTCAACTCCTTTTATGGAGTTTATGCTTATGGCGTTCGAGTTTGGAACTTGGAATTATTTTTTTTTCATTCACATCTGTACAAAAATAAACTCCAAGGTCCAAACTCGAACGCCATAAGCATAAGTTTGTTAACGTAATGAACTTAGCACACAGCGTTTGTTTAAAAAATGTTAGTCCAACATTAAATAATGGCGACTTACGAGGTCTAGACATAGTTACAGTAGGCCTACAGTATAAGCTTTCTTCAACCATTTAGATTTTAGAAGCAACATTATTCAAGCATTCAATATTTCTTATTTACAACATACTGTAAACGTCACTTTCACTTGGAAAAAGTTTGCAGTACTGTGCTGTGTAAGATTACTGTACATAGTTTTCGAATTTTAAATGAAAAATTCCATGAAAAATTATTTTAATCAAAAAAAAAAAATATGGAAAATTAATATAGTGTAGAGTATTGTATTAAAAACTTTTTAAATGTTTAATATTTCCAGGTTTTGGTTGCTTAATTACAGCTACAAATACATGTACCATTCGAATTTTTTGATACATTTTTATCTAAGAAAATCTTTTAATACCGTAATACTGTAGAGAGTAAGTGGTTAAGCTTTTCTTCTTGTTCTTACGCTTAACTCCATTTCTTACGTCGTCAGAATTATGTTTTTTATAAACAGTTAATTAAAGAAATTAATTATTCCTAATTTCCTAAAGCTGTAATGACGTCAGAAGTAATCAACGCTTCCACAATTTTTTTCATAAATTTCTCATCTAATCTCATAATTCTAATAACGTCGTAAGCAAAAAAACCAGACAAAAAGCTTAACCGCAAACTCTCTAATGTTACTCAACAGATACCAGGTACCACTATAACGCGTTTTAAAAATCTGTTTAAAATGTGCTACAGTACATTACAACTGAAATATTACGCAAATACAAATTAAACAACAAGTTTTAATGTTATTACTGTACATACAATTTAATTACTATTTTTTATGTTAATTTTAATCCACTAAATAAATTTCTTTTCATGTTTTTTGATAAAATATCAAAAAATGAGAGCAACAAAAAAAACATTGGAAAGCTCCTCATTAAAAATGTAACAAAAAAATTTTTAAAAATTGATTGCCTATAAAAATAGGCAGCTTTTAGGGCATGAGTCAAAGCGAGAAGAGTGGCGAGAGGAACGATGGACGTCCCGCGAAGCACTCGAGTGGATCGAAATGAGTTAAACGTCTATTTCTATTAACGATTATGTGTATGAGTTAGTCGTTAGGTGTAGATCCCTAAGGGTAGGCTTAGGCCTCCCACAGTCTCCAGTACGTGTGTTGATAGTAACGGTAGTGAACCCAATAATTTTCCATCTTGTTTCTTTCTCGAGCTCTTGCGCTTGGTCAGCGGACGGTGGGCCCATGGGGTGCGTCTCCCTATCTCCAATTACTATGTGTCCACAAAACTTCAACAGCCGGCTAATCCCTTTTCTCAATCCTTACTGCCTTAATCTGTGAGGGGTGGGGCGGACATCTATGGATGATCGCATTTAAATCAATCCAAAAAAGAAATAAAATATAAAAAAAAAAAAAGAGTGCGCCCTCTATCGGTCTACGCGTATGTGTATGTGTGTGAGAATATCCGCGCCGATCCCGATCTGTCTTTTTATCCATTGGGTGGGCTCTAGTTTTAAAAGATCATCTGCTCCGCTATCCATAAGCCAAAATGTCTGCCTGTGCGAGCTATAGCGTGTACAAGAGATTAGCTTAATCCTTAAGCCTAACCCTAAGAACGTCCATAGACTGATCAATGGCTGAGAAATAATTGAAAGGAGACCTACATGTAGCTTAACAAAGCAGCAATTTATTGTCAATTTCCATTTTTTTTTTTTTTTTGCTTCTTATTTATTATTTGTCAGTGTTGTATAAGTTGAAATTTAAACGTCGTTTGGGTTTAATATAGGGCCTACGTGTAAAAGGGGGAAAAAGATCGTATATGGTGGGCTTATGGGTCTCTTAATATCCGTATATTTATTATATTATATTCTTAAGTTTAGTGAAACGTCTCAAAAGCATATTAAACATCTGCTTTCAAATATTTGTCTACTTAAATGATTATCAAAAAAGTATCGTCATTAATCAACATGTTGCAAATTTTTACATCACTAATTCGAGATTTTAATGAAATAAATATAATTAAATTTATAAGTTTTAGCGAATTTATTATAATTATATGAGTATATTCGTATGATTAAACGAGCGTATGTTTTAGTAAAGCTTCATGGAGATTAGTCATTATCGGTTTAAAATCGATTAATTAATTTACTAAATGGAAATTTCCTCAATGTTTTAAAATAGCGAGAAGCCTTGGTACGGTAATAAAAATGTAAACAAATTCAAAGGAAATATATAATTAATATTTTGTTTACGATAAATATTAAAAAGATTATTATTCAAAATTATTAGCTAACTTTACCTGAAAAAAGCCTTAGAAAGTGGTTAAGTTACGATGTAAAAAATAATTAACAAAAGTTATTCAAAAAAATCAATATTTTTAAGTTGTACCGATTTTCACGTTAAAAAAAATGAAATAAAAAAAATCTAGAAGGTGGTTATGGTTTAAAAAAAAAAAAAAAGAATTAACAAAGGTTATTCATAAAGATTGTACGAGGGTTGAATGATAAGTAATGCCTCCACCATTGTAATTTGCGTTTGGATTGGAATATTTTCATAATTCAAACACAGAAATAAACTTTAGAATGTCCTTTTCAATTTCCTGCATTCACTTTTCAAAATAATCATCCAACAACCGGATACAGTGCTGCTAAAGATTATGTGTTTTTTAAAGCGGTCGTCGAACAAGTCGGCACTCTGTTTCCGCAAGCAGTCCCTCGCACTTCTCTAAAATTGTCCATTTTTTTGGGTTTTTTTTTTTTTTGGTTTTTATTGGTCAGTGTTGTCCCCGCAGATCTTCTTAACCTTTTGGGAAAAGATGGAAATCGCCCGGTGCCAAATTTGGACCGTATGGTGGATGTCACCATGCCATGTCACTTGCCACCACGGCAGAACTTCAGAAATTGAATGTCGTCACCATACAGCTAAGATTTGGTATCGTATCATTTCCATCTCTTCCAAAAAATTTAATGAACATCTGCGGAGACAGCTTTGACCAATGAACACCAAAAAATCACAAAAAATGAAGAAATTGAGGGCAGTGTGAGAGGCTGGTTGCTGAAACAGGGTGCTGACTTCTTCGACGACCGCTTCAAAAAACACATAATCTTTGGCAGCACTGTATCCAGTTGTCTGATGATTCTTTTGAAAAGTGAATGCAGGAAATTAAAAAAGACATTCTAAAGTTTATTTCTGCGTTTGAATTATGAAAATATTCCAATCCAAACGCAAATTACAATGGTGGAGGCATTACTTATCATTCAACCCTCGTAATAATTATTTCTACCATATATAAAAAATTGGTCAAATCTAGTAGAATGCAAAGTGAATGGAATTTGAAATGAGTTCATGAGATTTAGCTGCAAATAATTATTATAAATATTCTTGTATAATAATAATTCGTAAATTTATTCTCGAAACCTACTTTTAAAATATTTTAGTGCGTAAGCAATAGAAATACGTACACTATGCCGATCATTTTTCATATATTAATTGAGTATTTTATGCGCATTGTGTGAATAGGTCTATTTATTCCACCCCATGCTGTTTATTAATATCAGCTTCCCAATATAACGCCCATGATGGCATGATGCAATTCATTGGCGTATTTAAATTAATCATCGACTACAAAAAAAAAAAGCTGAACCCTAAAATGAGTTTGCTAGGCAAGCAAAATAATTTTAACAAGGGAAGAAGAAAAAAAGGAAGCTGAAAATAGGCCTATCCTAAGTAGAGAATGCGCAGAACGAATTAAAATGAATCGTTTCGTAAGGCTTCCCAATGCAGGAAAACGAGCAAAATAGAAGATTGCCTGGTCTCTCTCTCTCTCTCTCGCTCTTTTTTTTATCAATAACACTGTCGATGTAGTTAGAAATAATGACAGAAGGAAAAACAGCTTCCTTGAATCAAAATTAATTTGCGATGATCGCCATTTTTTATTTGTTTCATTTTTTGGGTTTCATCTTATTAAGTGGATCTAAAACACTTTGCGGGTTTCAAACTTCATTATAAAACCTTCTCTCCTCACTTATGCCTATGATACACAAACAAGAAGACCGCTAAATTGACTCCTAATTTCCCTCATCTTAACATTTTTTTTAATTAAATAAAAAAAAAAATAAAAAAAACCCATACAAAAAAAAATTTTGTTTCAATTTTCTATATTTATTTATAACTTTTTTTTTGACATAATTTACAGTATAATATTTAACATAAGTACATCACACAGATTTAAATAATTTACAAAAGAAGTGAAATAAAATTATTTAAATAAATAAATTATAAAAAAAAGCGTTGAGAGGCAAAAATGGAATCAGGAAATTTTTGCTTCTTGAGCCAAAACAAAATTTTTTTTGATCCATTCTGTCAGTCAACGACGCATTTTCAATAACGCTATAACAGCATCATCATACTATGGTACAATTTTTTTAAAATTTATTTCAATAAAAATGTTTTAATTAACTTTTAATTAAGCAGCGGTCTCCAACCCGTCAATCGCGAGGTCCTAAATGGTCCATCTCAAAAACTAAGTGGCGAATCTAGGCTTTTCGGGGGCCCCCATTAGCTCGGGTGCCTTATACCAAGTGAGGGTACCGTGTTAGGCTCCCGGAAACAAAGTAGGATACACAAGCACCAATGACAAATTTAGCCTCTATTTTGGACAAAATAATATTTTTAGCAAATATTCGTTTTTGTGGGCTTTTGACAATTGTGGGTCTGAGACTTCAGCCCCATAAGTCTTTAAGTACATCCGCCATTGCAAAAACTTCTATATATTTTTTTAATAATAACTGACTGCCGTATTTTAGCAACATAAAACGCGCTTTTAGTCTCAAAAAATGTAGGCTTAAAATTGGGCTGACATTTGGTTAAAACGCATTCAAAATTCGAAAAAAATTATTTTCTGAAAATTGCTTCGTATATTAGAAATGCGTCTTATCGTATTGAGCGTTTTATATTCCCTAAAATGCGGTATTTAATTTAGATTTCTTCTTTTTTTTATCATTTTCCCCTAACAAAGCGCCGAAAATTCCGAAATGTAGTCAAATTGGAGGGGGTCAAATTTTATGTAAACAGTAATTTTTTTTTTATCAAAAAGTGTGCCAATATTATTATTGCGTTGAGTCCAGACTCAAACAAAAATTTTTAAAAAAAACAAGTTGGAGATCACTGCCTTACAGCGCTTTTCGAAATAATACACTACTGATCTTGAAAAGCGATCGCATCAACTGACATCATCGTCCCATTGTTCGGCATTGTCCGACAAAGGAGGCGATGATGTCAGAGTGGAAGATGTCGACATTTTCACCGGAAAATTTAACTTTTCCTCCACGTTCATCTCGTAGCATTTGGAACTAGAATCGCCGTATTGAACTTCTCGATTGGTGGGATTTAAAGACACCGGAATGGCGAAATGATGGTGCGGAAAACCGGACGCGGTGTAGAATTTCCTCACCTTTTGCAGCGGCGATTCAGAGTCATCGTTCGAAACGATTATCGATTCGCTCAAATTTAACTTGGCGGCGTCTTCTCCGCCAATTAAAGTCTTAGTTATGTTCTCCACTGTCGAATGCGACGTCACTTCCGCCACTCCTCTCTTGAGTCTCTCCGCTTCCTCCCGCTTCTGTTTCCTCCACTTCGCCCGACGATTCTTAAACCAAACCTAAACAAAAATTAAACGTATTAAAACAAAAAATCTTATAATTTTATTTCCGTATCAACGCACCTCAACTCGTTCTTCTCTTAAATCCACTTTCAACGCCAATTCCTCTCTCAACATAACATCCGGGTAGTGCGTTTTATCGAAAGTGGCTTCCAAATGTTCCAATTGATCCTCGCTAAATATCGTTCGGTGACGTCGTTTACGTTTCTGCAAAGACCCGTTTAAGCCTAAAAGGGAATTCGGATGATGGTGATGATGCGCGAAGGAAGCGTGAGGCGGGAGAACCGTTCCGTAATGACCAAAAACCGGACCGGAACAACCTAAAAACGCGCAAAGAAAAAAAAAATGTTTTAAAAAAATGCGCCTTAAAACTAAAATCAAAAGTAATCGAACTTACCAAAAATATCGGGCGTTCCTGGTAAAATATGATTCCACGGAGACGTTCGAGCGTAGGAGGCGGATTGCCTGGAGCTCGGTTGATTTACGCCGATATTCGGCGCTCCGTTTGAATGAAAAATAGGCTTGGAAGAGGATAAAATGTTTTCGATGGTAAACATCGAAGACGCGTTTCTGGAAGCGGTGGAAACGAAACTATTGGCGGCAGCCGCGGCGGCGTAATAATTAAACTGACTAACCGGATCGTACGAATAAGACGTTAATAAATGTGGGTGAAAATGCGCGAAAGACGGATGATTTGGCTGCAGCATGGTGGTGGTAGCGGCGGCGGCGGAAGCGAGAGATACGGCCGGCTGACTTAAGCCTAAACTCGGTGACAATGGCATAAGAAAAAAGTCGGTGTTTTCACTTTACGACGTACAATATAAGTACGAAACAGGAACAAACTCAATAAACTTTGGTCTCTCTCTCGCTCCGAGTCCTAAACGTCATTTAACGCGCGGACCAATCGGAGGATGGATTATTAACTGATACAAAATAAAAAAAAAAACCCTCAAAAAAAAAAAAAAAAATACATTCCTAAATCTCTTATTTGTTTTTGTTCGAAAAGATGAGAAAAATCCGCTCCCAAGCGGCTTTACACGGCTAGGCCCTTCCCAATTATTCCTAGCACTCTCCGTCGCCGATTCAGGAAGAGAAAGAGCGCAAATATTTCACCCCGAAAAAAGTTTGCTTAATGTATTAAAACGTAATTAAAGCTCTCTTCTCTCTTTCTCTTTTTAACCCCCCCATTAGCTCGCAAATCCGGTTAAATTTTTTCTATTAATCCTCTAATTGTGCCGAGAAAAAATAACAATGCTAATCTGTTAATTAATTAACAGCGGTCCTTACTCGTAGCTCTAATCAAAAGTGGTCGGCGGTTTAGCACTGGCTGGATAAATGAACCCTTTTTCAGCTGAAAGCAGTAGCCGGTGAGGGATGATTGACAGGTAAACCATTTAAATAAATAAATCCTCGAGATAAATAGTCCTTAATTGAGGTCAACACAATGTCACGGGTGAATCCACTGCTGTTGATGACCATATGCGAAGCGATTTGGACTTTTCAATTGCCAAGAGACTCGCACTTATTTTAAAAGCGATTAACCGAAATGACTGGGTGACAATAAGCGTAAAAATGGTATGGGATTAAAATCGCCACACAACATTCCCGGATTAATAGTTAATTGCTAAAATTAGTTCTTTTTTTTACCTAAAAACGTGTAGGAACAAGCACGTTTGCTTGAAGAACATATGATTTTCTAAGCATTAACACCTTACTATTATAATTGTTTCAGCATTTTTTTTTTTTTTTTTTGTGTAAAAAGTATTTAAAACAATAGTTTATTTTATTTTAACTCAAATTATTTTAAAAGCCATTGAGCTTAATCTTCAATCGAATTACCGGTAAATGATTTGTCTTGAAAGTGTAAGTAGTATTCATTACTCCGTGTTTTTCAGAAAATAAGACACTGTCTTGTAAATTTTTTTGTGTGAAAAAATGCAATACCGGTAGGGCTTATTTTAAAGTTATTTCTTGTAGCCTACTTGTAATAGTACTAGATATTTTTTTTATGTAAAAAAATTATATTTATTAATACCCGTATTAAAAATGCAAAATCTTTTACTGGGTTTTACCATAAGATTTAAAAAAGCGGTAATTGTCCACCATTGCCAATACCGGTATTAGTAATCCCTGACGAAAAATACACCAAGGACTCATTTTTTTAATAGAGCTTGTATTGTCTTCAGCATTAAAAATCATGCTAGGGCTTAAAAACACGGTATTACCAGTAGCAGGGTATTAGTCACAAATTTGTACTATTATATTCGGAGTCATAGAAGTTAGCCTCTGGGTAACAGTTACTCAATAATTAAAAATATAATTTGTAACACTCTTTAAACAAAATATTATATACCGTAGTTAATAACAAAAAATTGATTGTTTTTTTATTTTACTAAAACCATTATTATTATGGGAGTGAGATTTTTTCTGTCCCATCCTGAACCAAACCTAACTCAAGTTTCGGGGGACATCGGGAATTACAGAAAGCCTCGAGAGGTCAGACCCACGTCTCCCTGTAGTTATGCATGTGTTCATACAGTCATACTGTACACATAGATGTGGATAAGAATCACTCTTCTGCTTAAGCTTAACATACAGTACCAAAGATCTTTAGTACTACAGTGATCTTAAGAGAACTGGTGTATCCCACAGGGCAAAGATAAATTATAATTAATTTTTGTGCTTATACAAAAAACTTTTCACACATAATAAACACCTGCATGTATGACTCATTCCTCGCACAATGTGGGGAATAAGTATTAGGAATAAGCCATCTTCGGAAATAAGAAAATTCAGATCATACAGTAAAACCAATGAATAGAAATTATGGGAAAATAGCGCTTGTTTTTTTTTTGTTTTTTTTCGGTAAAAAAATTAGTTTTTTTTTAAGATTAATAAATACTCCGTATGAAACTACTAGGGGTATTTAAAAAGTAAGTTTCCCTCATCAAAAAAAAAAACAAAATAATAATGACAAAATTACATACAATTTATTATTTACGTTTGTACACTATTAAACTAGATACTAGTACACTGAAATTTGTACCCCTTTCTGAGCCTTTCCGGTACAATCTGCCACCAATTGCTTTTTTTCAACTTTTTTTCATCAATTTTTTTCAGTTTTCTTTCCTTTTTTTTAGTTTTTTTAAATTAATTTTTCTATCAATTCTTTTTTATCAATTTTTTCAACTTTTTCTCATTTTTTTTTAATTCTTTTCAAATTTTTTTCATTTTTTTTTCCGGTGTCTTTCAAAACTTTTTTTATCAATTTTTTTAAATCAATTTTAAATTTATGTATCAATAATAATTAACATCAATTTTTTAAAAAAAAATTTCAATTTAATTATTAAAATTGGGAAAAAAAAATGATGGGCGAAAATCGGCGGCAGATAAGGATGAGAAGGGAATCAAAAATCTGTTTTTAAGGTACCGGAAATGCTCAGAAAAGGGTAAAAATTACAGTGTATCTAGTTTAATAGTTCACAAAAGTAAAAAATATAGTTTGTAATTTTGTCATTATTATTTTGGCTTTTCTTGATGAGGGAAACTTACTTTTTAAACACCCCTAGTACATACAGCAGTATTTACAAAACATAACGTTAACAGTACGCAATAGAAATTGTTCATAAGTTTTAAGATAAAATCGCTAAAAATTGGAATATTTTGTAATTTATTTTATGTTGATCTCCCGCAAAAGAAATCCTGAGTGCAGGTAAGGACAAATAATAGTAAATGAGGGAAGGTAGCCTGGGGCCCTGGGGGGATTCCTCATAACAAAACGCATTGCTCGTCATTGACTATACTGTAGCTGCATCCACTACAACTTGATCAATTTCGACCCATGCAACTGTATAACTCATAATTTCATAAATAAGAAAAAAAAAATAATTATTGTTATAATACGTCAGTACATGTAGTTTAGAATAACTTTAGACTCATTTGGGTTTTATTTCTGCTGTTAATGTACCGAAGTGGTTCGTGTTTTTTTCTCCTTCATTCACCGTGTACGTAGAATCAAGCTGTTCTCCGTATTCATCTAGTCTTTTTCTCCAGTGAAACTTGAATTTCTAAAGCAATTTGAATGCGACAAAACAAAATATTGGCCCATTTGACGCGCCACTTAAACATCTATCATTCACTCTAATACACTTTTGTGTCCATGTATTAAGTCAGACAGCGCAGAGACGACTGTTCAATTAGACTGGAGAGCCCTTTTCATAATCAAACATGTCAACTCGATTCTCTTCCTCCTTTTCATTCAATTCCGAGCCAGCTTCAGTGGTGGAAACGGCTAATGTAAACAACGCCACACACACGAATGTACTGTATATGGGTTCCATCATTTTGTGTTCGGAACTACTTCACCTTCAACTACATTTCACGCCTTAACCCTTATATCTTATTAACGGCTGTCAATATCAGAGCTGGCTGCGAGCTCAAATTACAAGTGTTCCGCTCCGCAACAAAAGCTCATTGAATCCAAGTGACCATTCACTTCATTCACACGTAGTCAGTCGATGGCCTCCACCGTCCGCGTCTTTAATAACATTTGTAATGCTTTACCCAAAGTCAACATTAGTCTTTCACACCTTTTCAAATCACATCATTCCACGTAATTTTCAGCAATAACATGTCACAAGCTTACAGCTACATCACACAACTTATGTTACGGATGAACTGTTTGCTTTCTTTTTTTAGCTAAAATATTGTTGTTTTTCTACAAAAATAGCTGTTAATAAGCAAATAACTTATAAATAAACTGAGGGCTTGTAAGTGAACATAACGTTCGATTGTGTCTGTTTTTGGTAAATCCTCAGAATTTTTTTTTTTAAATAACATATTTTTTTAAATTTCCGTGGATCAATATTTAAATTTTTAAATTTAGTACATGCACATGTAATATTAACTGTACTGTATTTGATTAATTAATAAACTGCTAGTAATTACATGTAGTTAATTAATTTTTTTTTTATATTATAGCAACTGAAATTAATTGAATTTGTGATTGCAAGTTTAAGTAATTTATTATACTGTTTAAACTTGATGTTACGAGGCTTATGTTTAATTAAAGTGGATTAAAGTACAACTCAGTGTAAGTAATATAAATACATGTACTGCAATTGTAGAACGAAGCCTATTTGGTATAATAAATCGAGCAATTAATCAAAAATGGGACTCAAAAATATATATACTGTACTGTACTCAAATTCTTCAAACAGTAGAGTTTGCGGCTTAGCTTTTTGACTCGTTTTTATGCTTACGTCGTACGCTTATGGCGTTAGAATTTGGACTTTAGAATTATTTATTTCTTCATTTACACTTGTGGGCAAAAATAAATTCTAAAGTCCAAACTCGAACGCCATCAGCATTAGACCTAAAATAAAAAATAGATAAAAAAGAACGAGTCAAAAAGCTAAATCACAAAATCTCTATGGTGTATAAAAATACTACTCCGTATTAATTATAATCTTCCATATAATGGCCTACAATATATTTCGTAAATTTTCTAACGCAATCTAATGTATTTCTATATGCAGTAGCATACTATAAAAATTGCTACACCAGAATTCCTCAACATTCTCAATATATATAAATGAAGGCTGTGCTCGGATTTTTTGTAAATGCCGGTAGTGGGTTTATTTCAACACCAAAGCGCTTACAGCTGTGAGTCGTATTTATAGTCGTCCCTTAAAAATAAGGGTACCATAAGGGTTCCTTTAAACTATTTTTGTATTTATAGTCA
>JAQGAY010000888.1:0-18897 GCA_034698085.1 Polydesmus angustus | reverse complement strand
TTGTTGTATGTAAATATTAAAAAATTAATTTATTTTCATTAAAATTTGACTTCTTTATTCGTTTTTTAAAAACTCCGCAAATTTAAAAACACACGTTACTTTCTCATCTTTAAATGAAATAAATCTGCCAAATGGCGACAAATTTCAATAATAAAAAATAAAAAAAAAAACTTAATACCAAATTCAAATACAAAATTCTATAGAATACCAAACTCTACTGCATACAATTATCATAGTTACTTAAGTGCAAAAATCTACGGTGTACCAAACTATAAATCCACTACTCAGCGGTGTACCAAACTCTAGAACGCAAAACTCAAAGGTGCCCGCAACTTTAGCGTCATCCCGCGTAGATAAATACCCAGTTTTTTTGTATTCTTAATACGATTAATAAGCTGTAATTTTCGTAGATGTTGTTGACTCAGTCCCTATTTTTTTTACTGTTTAATCCTATGATTCCGCGCCTTCGTAAGCCTCAATTTTGGTGAATAACGCGCATGAAAATTACCGTGGCAAATTTTGGTTTACGAAACGGCTGTTATTACTCTTTTTTTTTTTTTTTTTAATAAAAAAAAAATTTGTTTACTTAATAATTTACGGCTAATACTTAAGTAAAAAAGAAGATGATTCTTTTCTTGGAATCCGAAGCCTTATTATTACTAGCAGGTGACGCAGGCTGACAAAAAGTGACGACTCACTGAACATCCCCGAAAGAAGAAAAAAAAAAGTCACTCGCAATTTAACTAATACCTGTCAACAAAATGCTTTTGCATATTCATGAAAATGTTAGTTTACAGAAAAAATTTATGTTTCCTCATTTCTCGAAAACACACTGCTTTCACTGTTTCCCAAATATCTAAAAAGGTTCGTCCATATGCCACGTCACGCAACACATGGCACGTCTTACTTCCAACATTATTTTTGGAGGTTTTCATTCTTAACAAAAAAAAATTATATAATTATAATGTGGCTTAGTGAAGAAGCTATAATTGATTTACCTAAACTTAAATAAAACGAGAAATTAAATTGAAAAAAAATAAAATAAATAATAATAAGAAAAACTTTTAAACTGAATTATTGCTTTGATAAAACTTTGATAGAATTTGATAAAACCTCGTTCAAAAAAAAAGAAGATAATATTGTCTGCCAAAAGCATAATAAATTAAGTTAAAACGACAAAATATTGTTAATATAGTTTAAATCGTAAAAATATTGAGTAAAATTTAAATGAAAACAAAGGAAATTTTGGAAAAATTAACTGAAATCCGTGAGAAATCATTTAAAATATTTTAAATTTAATTTTTAAAAAAAAAAAATTGATTACATTTTAAATAATTAAAATTTGAGAAAATTTTTAAAAAAATAAATTGAGATCTGAATAAAATTCAATTGGAATCTGAGTAAAATTCAATCGGAACCTGAGTAAAATTCAATAGAAATCGGAGTAAAATTCAATTGAAATCTGAGTAAAATTCAACTAGAATTAGAGTAAAATTCAATTGAAATCTGAGAAAAATTCAATTGGAATCTGAGAAAAATTCAATAATTGGAATCTGAGTAAAATTCAATTGAAATTTGAGAACAATTAAATTGAAATTCAAAATAAATTCAATTGAAATTAGATTAAAATCAATTGAAATTAGATTAAAATCAATTGAAATTAGATTAAAAGAAATTGAAATCTTAGAAATAAATTAAAATTCGAGTAAACCTACGTTAAAATTAAACTGAAATTTTAGCAAAATTAAACTACAATTCAAACAAAGTTAATCCAAAATTTGAGCAAGATTAAACTATAACTTGAGAGCAAAATTAAGCCAAAATTTGATTCAAATTAAATTTAAAATTTAAACCAAAATTAAATTTAAACTAAAATAAAATTTAAAATTTAAACCAATATAAAATTAATACAATTTTATAATCGAATAAAAATTCTACGAACACAATATTATTATATCACTGGAAACGTATTTGAATAAACCTATTATTGAATAAAACTCGTTGGACGAGTTTAATCCAATTAACCCTCGCGTGACGTAACAACACCACGCGTTATGTCATCATCATAAATAAGTCAATACTAAAAATTAGCATATTATCTTCCCGATCAAAAAAAAAAAAAAGTCAACGATTGACCACCGTATAAACGAGCCATGTTTCAATCAAGATGTGTATTGCATGCAATCAGTGCAACAACAGCTGCTGCAGCCGCGGCTTTAATTAGACAACTTGTTTACACAAGACAAGAGACCACTTACTCAATTATTATTACCATCCGCTTCCTCACTCAACTCCTTCGCTGCCCACTTTAAACCCGCTCCACTACTAATCACCCGCTTAACAAAAAATAGTTAACGTATTATTTTTCACTTAATCAAAAAGCTTTGAGAAAAAAATGAGAAAGAAAAAAAAAATTAAATATCGTTGACCACGCGCGCCATCGTAAAATCTTTTCTTATGAAGATATTAGAATTCGATCAAGCGAGAAAATATCCATTTACTAAACCGGAAGTGGCTAATGGCGTGTAAATCACTCGTAATTTCCGAATGTAATTATATTATTTTTTTTTTTCTGATTTATTGCTTTCAATCGATTCCGTGACAGTAAGAATGAAATGTTTGAGATGAAAAGATAGCGCCATGTTATTAATGTATATGGAAAGGCCAACCTGACAATAAAATGTCAATCTGCTTCAAAGTTTATGAAGCTGTGAATTTTAATTTTTATATGTTATTCAACAAATAGTAATACATTTTATTAACTCGAATGGCGATACAGAAAATAATCTCAAAATTTAGAAATGAAAATATAATTTTAAATTATTTTGCACTTCTATTTTATATTAGTAAACCATAATAATAATTATTATGCACAATGATTTGATATTTGCTAAACTTTTTATCCCCTTAAAAGAACAATTTTAATTTAAATCCCCCAATTTCGTGCAAAAAACAATATTTAAATACTCCCTCTACTTTGTACAATTAAAAGTTCCGAATAAAATTACTGGAGAACCGTTATGGTCCGAGTTATTTGCTCCCGATAATCCGAGTTCGCTTTTACATTATAATTTTTTGTGTGGGCTTTTCGCGTTTTCCTTGCAAAAATGAGACAAAATTGGGTATTAACAACGCTGAAATATTGATAATAAGCATTGCATTTGCCATAATAGCCCATTTATTTACACTTGCGAGTATTACTCGTACTGTATTACATAATATTTTTTCAATGATACTTTAAAACCATAATATTTAATTACATACAGCAAGATACACATATAGTATTGAATTCTGTTTCCTGCATTCACTATCCATATTCACAAATATTCGAGGCAAATTAAAAAATCAGACAAAAAATTGTCAAATTCAATTCCAATATTTTCCATTTCTTTCGAATCAATTTATTTATTTTAATTTATTTTATTGTGATACTAGAAAGTTTCAAATAGGGTAATCGCCCATATGAAGCTATATTCCAAAGTGAATCACAGTTCACTACGAGTTCAGGTATCAATGAGTTAATGTAAACAATAACATATTAGACAGCAATTAAAAAAAATCAAATAGGGTCTTATCAATTTGCCTTTTTCCGCTCCCAAACGAAATGCAAAAATATTATCAAATTTCATACTAAATGTCAAATTTTTGCCTTAAATATGGCTTTGAATAGTTAGTAATTTAATCCGAAAGTGTCAGCCAACTCTAATGATGTTTTTTTGTAATTTTTTTAAAATAAATTTCGTCCATCATAGACGAATATAAATTACATTACGTTGTTAATAACGGACTGAATAATACACACATTAACTACAAACATTCAACCATGCTTTAGGTATTTTCCATTTAAGAAATGTTTAATCCAAATGACGAAAATAATGATCTTCTCTTCCGTTATGAGAAAATTGAACTGCGTAATAACTGCATTAATATTTAATAAGATTTATTCACCAAAACAATTCGTAGCAATTTATTTTACCAATCGTCCAATTTTCTTTTTTTTTTTTTTTTCTTTCTTAATCTTCTACTTTTTAAATTGCAACTTTCATCCGGTTTAAGTGTAAACAATGAGTAGTTTATTATAAAATATTAAACGAAGAAAGTTATTAACGTCGATAAATTGTGAAATGAAGAAGGGCGTGAAAAGATGGCGAGCGGAACCGAAAATGATTGAAACGGGAAACATTAACAATTTTTTTTTTCTCCCATTTTTTTTTACGATGTCAAATTGCTCTCATAAAAATATATTTTATTAACCAAAATCAAAAATTCCGAATAAATAAAAACTTTCCATTCTGCTTTTAAAACATTCTTATCTACGGGTATTGATTAAATAATAAAATTTTCAGCTCGTAATAAAAATCATAAAATTCAACCTTCAAAAATTATTAAAACCAAACGTTATCATCACAATGCACTTGAGAATTATTATTATAATAATCCGCGATAAAAATTTATATACATTTACTGTATATAAAAATTTAAATAAGAAAAAGATAAACGTTTTGACCCAGAAGTGAGTTCGATAGGCAATAATAATTAGTCCTCCATTTGCGCGAGCTCTCGTATACGCGAATTGCTTTTTCATACATGAATTTTAATTCCAAAAAATTTTTAATAAGATATTTCAAATTTGAATATGGTTTTATTATTTTATTTCCTTAACTGTTCAACAAAAAGTAAACAATTTATACTTTTAATTTTTTACTTAAAGTTGATTTGGTGGAGTGAAAACATGTTTGTTGCTGTTATTTTTTGTCCCATCCTGATTAACATAATCATGTGTATTATGTATAAAAACAACTGATGTTGTGAACTAAATACGTCACATTATAAAGGACTTCATCATATTCCTGATACAGTTATTGTGCTCTCGTCTGATGGTTTACCCAATGCGGTTTACCTCGGTAATCGATGCATATCAAAGGCTATTTATAGATTTTTTTCAAAAATTATGCTGAAAACGAAACAAAATGATTATTTCGTTTTGTATTAATGCGAAATTTAAGATTTAAATAAAATAGATCACCGATTGTCTATCAAGTAAAAGTACCGTCAAGATGGGACCGCAAAAAAATCACGCTCACAAGCAAAATTTAGTCGCCGAGGTATAAAATCGAAAATAATGTCGAAAACAACAACGAGCAACAAAAATTAAGTTTCGCAACTTAAAATTTAGGAAAATCTAAAAAAAAATAAACGTTTTGACCCAGAAGTGATTTGAACACTCAACCTTCTGATCTGGAGTCAGACGCGCTACCGTTGCGCCACTGGGTCCTCGAAATTCATAAACAATGAGTTCGATAGGCAACAATAATTAGTCCTCCATTTGCGCGACCTCTCGTATACGCGATTGGTTTTTCATACTGTACATGAATTTTATTCCCATATATTTTAAGAAGCTATTTCAAATTCAAATAAGGTTTTATTATTTTATTTCCTTAGCTGTTCAACAAAAAGTAAACAATAATTTCTACTTTTAATTTTTTACTATTAAGTTGAAGTTGATTTGGCGGGTGTGAATATGTTTGCTGTCCCATCCTGACTAACCTAACCAGGTGTATTATGTATAGGGAATGTTGATATTGCGAACTGAATACGCCACTAAACCGCGCATTATAGCGGACTTCATCATATTCCTGATACAGTTACTGCAATTGTAATTATTTTACAGCTTCTCGTATGTTAGTTTACCCAACGCGATTTACCTCGGTTCTCGATGTATATCGAAGCAATCGATAATTATAAAATTTTCACAAACTATGCAAAAAACGAAACAAAAGGGTTATTTCGTTTTGAATTAATGCAAAATTTAAGATTTAAATACAATAGACCACCGATTGCCCACCAAGTAAAAGTACCGTCAAGATAGGACCGCAAAAAAATCACAAACCTAAACAAAAATCTACCCACTGAGGTATAAAATTCAACAAGCAAAAAAAAAATTTAGCTTCGCAAATAAAAATTTTCTCAAGTCAAAAATTCAATAAAAAAAGTAAATATTTTGACCCAGAAGTGATTTGAACACTCAACCTTCTGATCTGGAGTCAGACGCGCTACCGTTGCGCCACTGGGTCACCTATACATTAAAATGACATTGGAAGATAGGATAACAAAGGTTTTGATAAGCTATCGATAATCAATAATCAATATAAAATGTGGTAATAGAAAAAAGCGCCGTGATACAACACCTAATACTCTTTAAAATCTAATTTTTATACTACAATTATTTTACAACTACTGTATTTTTAATTATTTATTGAGAGTAATTTCACGCTCACAAAAAATAATTATTATAGACTACAGTATTAATAAAGGTATTATCGATTGTTTTGCTATCGAGATTTGGGTTTACCCCTCCCTCTAATGTGTGACCCAGTGGCGCAACGGTAGCGCGTCTGACTCCAGATCAGAAGGTTGAGTGTTCAAATCACTTCTGGGTCAAAACTGTTTCTTTTTTAAATTATATTTTGTTAATATTAATTGTTCCCACACTTTTTCCTTTTCCGCCAAGTTTATAAAACCCATTTTTATACTAAATTTTACCAAAAAAAAAACCTTTTTTTGAAGCGCATCCAGAAACTTCTAAGTACACAACTGTACAGTATATCTACTGTAAGTGATCTAGTAAAGCCAACAAGTTTCGTTATATCCGAGTAACCTAAAATCCGTATAACATTACTGTTTCTCAGATTTTTAGAACATTTTTCACAGTTTTTCAAAAAAAACAAAAAAAATTTAAGTCCTTAAACCCGGTTCACTATTTCACAAACCTTGTAAAATAAGGTACCGTAGTGTTCCAACTTCCTACGTTTTTGACCATACGTTATAACATAGGTAAACGTATTTTTTTAACGCAATACCAGAATTTGGCACAATGTTATTACATATAATGAGACGTTATAACAGTTAAATCCGAAAACTTCGTAACCAAATTCCACTGTACATTTTTTTTTTTCAAAAAAAAAAAAAAGAAAAAAAACATAATCACTAAATTTGAAATAATAATTAAAACCTTTTAATTAATTGATATTAAATTTACTTTTTTCATGCAAAAAATTAATTTAAACCATAAAAAAATTCCTAAGTCGTTTAACCATAATTACTAACATAAAAACATTATTATTGTCCCTCGATACACGTTTAATAATAATTGAAACGCGCATGCGCTATCTCCATTAAAATAAGAAAAATAACCACACACACTAAACATCGGTTACTAAAAAAAAAAAGTTATATACACCTTTAAATAATAATAATAAAAAAAAAGTAATTCCGAAACTAACAAACTCATCACACCATTTCCCTTACTCCCCCCTTCACTCTTTTTTTCTCTCTCTCTCGTCTTCTCTATTCAATCTTTTAATGTATCTTGATAATAATTTCCGAATGCCTTTCGGCTCAACTCGTTTACCCCCTCACATCCCCCAGCAACATTATTCTTTGGACGTAGAGTGTGTGTGATGTGGCGAGTGAAACGAACACGCCATGTAATACGCTGCAACAGAATAATATTCAAAGGGTTAGGGTTAATAACCCCACCCACTCAATTCGCCGCCGCCATTGCCGCTTAGGGTGTTTATACACGAGACATGACTTCCACTTGAAACAAAATATAATAATAATAATAATAAAAAAGGTGCGAGAAGGAACGACAAGAGCAACAACTCACTCACAAAAATCTTCCTCTTCATCTTATTTACGAGTGTATACTTTGCGCCATTACAACTGCTGCTAGCTACGTCATCTATTAAATCTTTTTTTTAAAGGTAAGATTTTAAGAGGGGGGAAAATATTTTAAATATGTTATATGTGTTTTTCTCTTAGGCAATTAATTTCAACGCTTAAAAAGTAAAATAAAAAAGTTTGCGCGGGTGAAAAACGCCGTGTAATTTGGATGTTATTAAAATGAGCGAGTGAAGGTGATTGATGAGAAAAAAAGGTTGCGACGATGAAATTAGGGGGTTCTAGGTTTAGCTCGTAATTATAGGATACTGGATTTATAAATTTCGAAATCCTATTAAGTCAAATTTTTAAATGTTCAAAATGTGAACAAAAAAATCCAACGAGCAATATCGTCAAAATTCAGTAAATAAAAAGATGGAAATTAAGTGCTATAAATAAAAATCTCAAAATTCAATAAATCAAAATATCAAAATTCAATAAATAAAACTCTTGAAACACGGAAAAAACAATCTTCAAACTCAATGGAAAAAAATCTTAAAATTCAGTAAGAAACTTAGCAAACAAAACCTTTTAAACACGGCAAAAAAAAAATCTTGAATCTCAATGAAAAATTAAGTCTCAAAATTCAGTACTGTAAACAAAACTTTTAAAACACGATAAAAACAATCTTGAAACTCAATTTAAAAAAAAAAAAATCTTAAAATTCGGTAAACAAAAATCTCGAAACTCAGTAAACAAAACTTTTTAAACTCGGTAAAAAAATCTTGAAACTCCATGAAAAATTAATTCTCAAAATTCAGTAAACACACCTTTCAAATACGGTAAAAACAATTTTGAAACTCAATGGAAAAAAAATATATTAAAATTCAGTAAACAAAAATTTCGAAACTCAACAAAACAAAACTTTTTAAAAACGGTAAAAATAATCTTAAAACTCCATGAAAAAAAGTCTCAAAATTTAGTAAACAAAACTCCTAAAACACAATAAAAACAATTTTCAAACTCAATGAGAAAAAATCTTAAAATTAAATAAATAAAAATTTCGAAACTCGGAAAACAAAACTTTTAAAACACGACAAAAACAATCTCGAATCTCAATGAGTCACAAAATTCAGTAAACAAAAATTACAGTGCAAATCCCGGTTTGAAAAAATAAAATAGCTTACAAAGTAAAGCAAATTTTTTGGAGTTTAATCGACTAAGTTTTGGCTTCTCAAAATAAAATTAGAAAAAAGTTCTAAAAAAAGACAAAAACTTAGTCGTTTCATTTGTCTGTTTTTAATTTTCCTAAAACGACAAAAGACGTCGTTGAGTTTGAAGAATAACACAAGAACTTGTTGTTTATCGCATGTTCGAACGAGGAAAAACAGTAATAAACACAATACGAGTTGTATTGCGTAGGAGTAAACATCGTCTTATTGTAAACATCTTCCGGTTCCGGAAGACATAAAAAATAATAAATTACAATTCTCATTTTTTCTTTAATTCTAAAATTCCAAAACGGAAAAACCTAACGCACTATTTTTGTTTTACTAAAAAAAACATCGTAATTAGTCGATTTAAATTGAGATTGAACATTCAAGAACTGACGTTAGTAGTTTCCTTCAAAATAAAAATAAAAAATTATATTAAAAAAAATACAATAAAACCTTTGATAAGATTTAATAATAACCAACATTTATACGCAAAATAAACCATCAAAATTCCCCTGTTTATAATAAATTACTATTTCTAAAAACAACTTTAAACTCAGTTTATATACAGTATACAAAAAAAAAAAAAATACGGTAATTCGAGTCTCGGTAAATTTTCGTTGTTTCTGTCATAAGAACCACCACACATAAAATTATACTGTAGAAATTTCGTTGGTTTAAAATTTTCTTAAAATCCAGACTGATGGAAGCCGGACAATAGTAAATTCAGGCTGAGCAAAGCCTGTCCAAGATTGCCGGACTAAGCGCGATATTACTGTCATGTACTTTTTAATCTTCTCGCTGCACTAAGAAATCCTCGCAGAAAAAATTTAAAATTCCTTTTATAGATAAAAACCAATTTAAGAATTCGTTTTAAAAAAATGTAAAGTTGAAATAAATTTAATGATTTGTAAATAGCAGAAAAAAAAACATTTTTTACTGATAGGTTTCATAGCGCAAAAAATAAAATTTGACGTGTCATCGCGCGCTAAAAATAAATCCGCGTTAATGGTCAAAAAAAAAAAAAAATGATTTGGTGAATGGTTTTCAGTTGAAAGTTGTCTCGAATTACGAGGAGAAACGAAATATGAGAGAGAGGTCAACGGTTGACTAGTAGGTAACCAGTATGACCAAAAAGTAAATCCGAGCAACTACAACAAAAAACCCAAAGAAAGAAAATAAATAAATAAGAAAAAAATAGGCAGAAAGTGAAAGAGTGTGACAGTTGTATTTATTTTGTCCGGGTTGTGTTTTATTGCTTTCATTTTCTTTGCGGAATGTGACAATGTCCCAGCTTTTTATTCGACAGCGAAAAAGTAAATAAAAACAAGGAAAAAGAACAGAAAAAAAAATTTATACAGTATAATGCATTACTTTTTACTAAATAAAAATAAACAACGTATAAAAAAAGAAAGAAAAGAGAGAAAAAAAATGTAGACTGACCAAGATAAATTATAGCCACATTTTTTTTTGTGACTCCGCCCAATGTATTAATCACTGTTATTATTTTCGAATTAAGATACAAAAATTGAGATTCAAAATCGAAAATATAATCGTTTTCGTCATAATTAAATGCTAAAAAAATTTGCTTACCAATTATTAAAAGTACTAAATTTAAAAATAGGTACTTATCGGTTTTGTGGCCGGTATGCGAGATATCGAACACTCAACACATAATCGATTCAGATATCGATACCTAATATTCTATTCCTAAACTATTTTGCATACAGCGATAGTTATTAATGTTCTAATTAAATACTTACATGTAATGTTCTAAAAAATTTTACTCGCGAATCGAGAAAAAAAATAGATAAATCGATTATTGGATCAATATTCAATACCTAGCACCCGGCCACGAAACCGATAATAACCTAAAAATGAAATAGTGCGGATTTAATACAAACAAAGTTGGGTGCACTTTTTTACGGATTTCTAAAATTCTTAATTTGAAAACTTCAATTTTTTTTGAAAAATTTTTAATTGAAAGTAAAGAGAAGAATGTAAAAATTAAAACATCAATTAATTAAGAAGACTAAAAAAATTAATCAACGTTTTTTTAAAACCAATTTTAACTATTTTTTTTTTCTTCCAACATATCAATTAGTTTTTTTTATTTTTATTTATCGTGTAATTTTGTAATAAAATTTTTATACTAATATTTCTCTCCCAAAAAAAAAAAATTAATATCTAAATTTATTACCTGCATCACAACAACTACCAACCAAAAAAAAAAAATCACTTAAAGTCAATCAAAAATCTCCGCAGAAAGAATTAATTAAGCTCCTAAAACGTTGTATTTATTAGTTAGCTACGTCTCGATCACACAACACATAATAATAATAGAATAAAAAAACGTAGAAGAAGAAAACGAGCAGGGTCAGCAAATTTAATTAGAAAATAATAAGAGTTTCGTTTCGTGGAATTGAGTTCCCCCCCAAGGGATTTTCCCCTCCTCCTCATCCTTAAAAAAATCCTCTTCCTTTTTTTTAAGGGGTTATTTCTTGATTTACAAGACTCGCCGTCACATTCGTTACAACTCCATCTACCATTAATATTAATACACTTTCTCAACGTCATTCATTCCCACCCCAGCCCCCGTCCCCGAAAGCCCCCAACGGCTCTTCAAATGGCACGATGACGTAGGAGCTCCCCACGTCATCTCGGAAACCACGTGAGACGCCATTTTGGAATGTAAAAAGGAGGGATAAAAAGTGATAAAGAGGCAGACACGCTAATTCCACTAGGGGTCCAACTGATCTTTTCAAAGATATGATTCAACGACTAAATAAAATTAAAAAAGTTAAAGAAAAGAAGACGAAAAAAAAAAAAAAAAGTAGAAGAGAATGTAAAATGAAAAAAAAAAAAAAGAAACTGGTATGTTTTTCTGCTGTTAGTGTATTATAGGAGAGAGACCTAAGAAATGGCCATCCTGCCGGCCTCATCTGAACAACCCCTCCTATTCGGCATACCGCCCTCCATCATCACACACCTAACGTCAACGGTATACACACCCTTTTCAAAGATGACTTACATTACAATAAAATAATACGTTTTTTTTTTTTTTTTTGTGGTTGTATCTCGTTTGCAAAATTGCGCCACAAAATTGCAAAAAAAATAAAACTCTAATATTCAAACGCCATTTCAGCTCGAGCGGAGCTTTTGGCTTACTGCTAAAACTTAAAAATTCAGCATCAAGTTTTTTAGGTTTACTCGGAACAGATGGGTGCGCGATGTATCTTGTCTCGAGATTGATTTAAGCTGTAAAATGTTGCTGAATGTCAGTTCAGCGAGCTTTTCACCCTGAAAACTCGCCCAGAAAACCAGGCATTAATCTTCAAAATTTTTTAATTTGAATCCTTTAAATTAATAATTATTAATGAAGCTCGACGCTCGTAATTATTATAACAAGTCTTATAATTATTTTATGCTAATTATTACTCATTTTATGATTATCTTCTTAATGCAAAAGGTAAAAACTTTCCTATGGTAAATCGTTTATCGCGTAGAAAATCTTCACTTTCCAAACTCCGCCTAATGGCCACATTTAAAAAACCAGACAACTGTTCTATACTGTATTTCAAAAATCTGTGTATATTCCAATGATCAAAATTTTTGTATTCCGTAGCCACTAAAAATTCCAAATCAAGATTTAAAAATTTGGTGACAGCATTTAATTAAATTCTACGTCGTAATCTGGTTTTACATCGATTTCAGTTAGTTAAACCAAAAAAAAAAAATCAAGCGCTAAGAATCGAAAGCCGAAACTGTTTTAATAAGTTGTCAAAAGCAATTTACGTAATGATAATTCTAATCCCATAGAATACGGGCAATCTTATTAAAACCGAGATTTCAATCTTAAAAGTGGAAAATCTTTAAATTTATCGCGTGCTATTTTGACAAGGATCGACCGTGTTGCTTTCTGGCGCCAACGTAAATAACTCTCAATTAATAATCCTTATTTTTTTTCTTTTCCTCCTTTTTTTCTTCGCTTAAAATAAATTTCTTCGAATTTCAAATCATTTTATCAATGGAAGGAAAAAGAAACAGCTGAATAAATTCGCGTCTACATTTAAATATATCGTCTTTCCCCATTTCCATGACACTAAATAAAAGTCAGCTTAAAACTTCCCCAAAATAAAATTAAGGAAAAAAATCTGAATTTTAACTAACCTCCTCAAAAAAATGTCAAAAAAAAAAAAATATATATATATATATATACAAAGCAAAAAACAACAATGTTGATATAGTGTAATATGAATTAAAAAAATCCATTATTATTAAGAAAAAGATGTACGCGAACGTTGTTTGTGTTTTGGCTACCAAACAACTTTACCCTCGTAAATTTGGCTGTGGCCAGTTAGTATCGGAACGCAGTACCGCTTCATTGAAACTGAGAACCGCCAGTTCGAAATATTAGGAAAATGCTGCTTACGCGTTCAAACTGTGCAATAGATGCATCCGCTTAGGACAGTTACGTTTAAAGTAAGTACCGCTATTAAACAAAAGAAGCGCATTACTCAGCTAATAACGTTTTACCGTATAATTTATTAAAACTAAATGTCAATCAAATTAAAAAGTCAAAAACTGAATTTTACTAAAAAAAACTGAATTTTACTCAATCAAAAACTGAATTTTACTCAATCAAAAACTGAAACTTTACTCGATCAAAAACTGAAATTTTACTCAATCAAAAACTGAATTTTAATCAATCAAAACCTAAATTTTTCTCAATCCAAAACTGAATTTTACTCAATCCAAAACTGAAATTTTACTCAACCAAAAGCTGAATTTTAATCAACCAAAAACTGAATTTTACTCAATCAAAACCTAAATTTTACTCAACCAAAAACTGAATTTTACTCAACCAAAAGCTGCATTTTAATCAACCAAAAACTGAATTTTACACAATCAAAAACTGAATTTTATTATCAAAAACTGGATTTTTTAAATTTTTTCAACCAAAAACTGAATTTTACTCAATCAAAAGGTAAACTTAGAAATTCAAAATAATTAAAGGCGAAGCTTTTTCTCACTTAAAAACTAGATTTTGCTCACCTTTTTTTTTAACCCATTAAAAATAAGCTTCCGTTTCATCACAAACCATATTTTAAACGCAATTTTGTTCAAAACGTGCCCTGCTTAAACCTTATACATTTTGTTCTTCTCCAAACTGGCGAACCGTTAGTTGCGACGGTTAGCATCCCACCGGCAGCCAAACACTACCGAGTTTCTAAAGGTCGGAAGATGAGTTGGTCCTCTCCGGTGGGATAATATGACAAAATTTGTGTAGATAGGATCAGGTTTAAAATATTATCTCTCTACTTCCCCCAGCGCGCTCTTCCCCACTGACACGCGCATATTTAAGCTTCTGCTGCTATCTTCGTTCCTAATGTCAAATGAAATTTATTCGGGGGGAATCTCTCCGTGTGACCTCGCGCGCCTGCGCACAACTCCCTTAGGTCATCCCGCCAACAATTCCACTTCTTAAACAAGTGTCACGTGATAACTCAACTTTTTTCGCGAATACTGCATCTCATTTGTCAAATCCGAGAGTTGCAAAATTCGGAGGCGAATTTCATCTCAAAAGAATTTCGAGTCTTTTCGTTTGGAAAGTTTCCGCTCTAAAATTAATTAACACCATTTTCGCTTAGAATCTTTTTCAATTTGAAATACGTATTTAAAAGTCTAAATTTCTCCTTAAAAGGGTACGTTCTAATATTGCGAAGACGTGTTCTAAGTGGAGAGTGAAAATGCTAATGAGACTCACCAAAGTGTGGTTCCATGAGACCGCTACAGGGATCCAGTGGATAGCAAGGCGCCCCGTAGTAGGAAGGCAGTTTGATGTGGTGGCAAGCCAGCTGGCCCACTTGCCTACAGCTCAGGCATTGAGGCTCCGTTTCGCCAATCCCGAATGAACCCAAAGACAGCGGTGCGGAGGAGGAAACGCTGGTGGGAATTAGCAACGGACCGCCGTGATGGACATAATTATTTAAACCGGAAATCTCGCTTTGGATAGGGGAAGCTTCGTCCGAATCGGTGGTTGGCAAATTTTGACGGGAATCGCTCTTCGACAATAATTCTAAAAAAAAAAAAAAAATAAGTATTAGTTACTGTAATAAATAAAAAAAAATAAAAATTTAAAAGACAGTTAATAATATCAAAAAAAAAAAAAAAAAATTTAGTCCTATTTAGACCTATAATTTGGGCCCAAGCTTACAAAAACATTAAAGTACCGTACATTTAAATTGCCTTTGAAGTAACTTTTCTGAAGTAAAATAACCTCAGGAATACGATTCCGAGGTCTATAAGCCTCCCTCTCATCCATTTGATGCGTTTTTTTAAACATATTTTTAGCTCTATAGTCAAAACCTCTACCTCTACTTCAGTCCCATATTCAATGGAGGACTAACAGATGATAATAAAATATAATAATAATAATTTGGTTTTTGCTGTCCCATCCTGACCGACCTAACTCAGCTGTATAGGAACAGCGGGGAATGCAGAGTGCCTTAAAAGACCAGCAGTGGTGAGTCAACTTTTGAGTGCAGTTGAATAGATGGAGTTCTAATACTTGGTTAAAATATCTAGTACCGGCAAATAGAATTCTGATCAAAAACTGTCTAGCCAGGAAATTGCACAATTTTATTAGCTTCAAAATAGTAATTTATTTCTTTAAAAAATTCTGTTTGAAGATCACCTCCATTTGAATACCACTTTAGTCAATGCCAACCGTGGTCTCGAAATTGAGGTTTCACTGCAACAGTGCCGTAACCATGTTCGTCTGACCGGTCACCATTTTCTCAATGTGGTCTAAATTGACAAAATACAAACATTTACTTTTTTAAGCAATAAAGTTTTTCAAAAACGCTATCAAGTGTTACTACTCCCCACATCTTAGTATTGGGGCTCTTTTTGTTGCCTCAATTAAAAATCCACTTGAAGAATCGCTATTTGAAAATTGTGGCCACAATAAACTTGTAACCCACCAAAATTTAAGTCCATGACTGTACTTCTAGTTCTAGGGTGCCAAAACTGCATACTAAGATTAGAAAAGGGGGGCTCCTAGGCATCTAATTTAATAGAGCAAGCACTGATTTGACTCTTTATAATAAATACAAAATTACACTAATACTCGTAAGGCGACATCGAGCGTAGGACAAAATGACTACCCATCAGTTATATCCCTACCTGCGATAAATTCTCAACTTTTTACCCCGTAATTGTAAACGGGTGAACCCCAGCAGCATACAGTTAAAAAATATTGAATTAGCATGGCCGAAAATAAGATAATAACCATATCTTATTAATTCAATACAATAAAATGAAAGCAATTTTCGATACAATGCGAAAGCAACGAGTAAAAAAATGACGTTATTTTACACGTTTTTTAAAAATACAGTATATAATTTTTTATAACGCCAAATATTCGACGATGAGTGAAGTTTCGTTGATTGTCCGCCATAAAAGAAATATAAAGGCGTTGCGAGTGTTGTATAAAAAAGTCGGCAGAGAAAGAAATTGTAAAAAAAAAAAAACGAAGAAAAAGGTAGCGCTCGATCGATGGACCTCGCGTTCTTTGAACGTGCCGCTTCTTATACGTTTTTTTCTTCTTCTTATAAAATGCATAATATCATTTTGTTCATCTGAAAAGATGGCCGATGTTTCGTTTCGCTCGCAGGTAAGCAGCCCAAACAAAGTCGGGAAGGGGAAAAAAAATTCGATCGGAGCAAAAATAGCGTAACTAATACACACACACAAGGAGTAACAATGCAGCGGCAATGGCAGCGCCGAGGCGGAATTTCATCAACATGCGCGCGCATAATCGCATCCGAAAATTGATTTTACGTAAGTTAGAAAGATGAATAGCGTGGAGTTATTAAAGGTGAAGAGTTTTTTTCTCTCTCTCTCTCTATTGAAACGGCTCCGGAGAGAAATAATCAAAAAGTCGGCGATAGCAATTGATGTATTTTTTTTTTCTTTTCTTTTCATCTTTTAAAAATGTGAAAAGAAAAAAAAAATCTCATTAAAATAATAACGGGATAAATCTTTTTCAGCGTGTTATGCCTCAATTTGCGAATTCCACTTTTTATTATTATATTTTAATTTTTAAATAAGCTGATTTTCTTCCTTAAAACCAATTAAAATTTTTTAAAAAAACTATTACCCGGTACCTCATTTTATCATAATATTAAACATTATGATGCTTGGATTACCGAGGAAAAGGAAATTACAGTTTATCAAGATTTTAAAATAATTTAGAACTTGGTAATAAGACAACCACGGATGTAACGTCCATTTTCTGAAATTCCCTTAATTGCGACAAGAAAATACGTCAACCTCGGTTATAGCCAAAAAATCAGAACCTAATCTTTTTTTTTTTTTTTTTGGAA
This sequence comes from Polydesmus angustus, assembly GCA_034698085.1. Taxonomy (NCBI): domain Eukaryota; kingdom Metazoa; phylum Arthropoda; class Diplopoda; order Polydesmida; family Polydesmidae; genus Polydesmus; species Polydesmus angustus. The sequence goes on along the minus strand of JAQGAY010000888.1, from coordinate 1,631 downwards.
TATTAGAACAAATTTTTGTCGAGCGCAAAAAAAAAAAAAAAACAACAACAACGGGGGATAGGCAAAAACCAAACTTGGGGACAAAATCAATTTCTGCGCCCCCGCCTCAGGGTAAAAGTTTAATAAACAAACGTGGAACTTGCGAGGCGCAAAATGTTTTCTGATAAATTATTGTTTTTCCACTAACTCAAGGTGGGGCAAATATCCAATGACATCCCTAAACACAATTTTAGAAGTTAAGGATAAAACCAAAATTTGGACACAAAAATAATGTTTTTAGCAAGACCCTATTATATTTTACTAATTTGGTTAATTTCGACTATCAGTTGGTTTTTTCTGGCACATAATGGAGAAAAGTAGAAAGATATATAAAAAAAGTTTGTAGGGAAAAGAAGGCAAAATTAGCCAATTTTTTGACAACATACAGTATAAAAGTATTACAATTTTTTTTTTTTTTGCTTGGTGCTTTTGCTTACTTTCACCCGTGAATATTATGGCATAATTATACAATATATTTATTAATCGCAGTCATATGTCTTACAAAATCTAGGTTTAATTTATCAAAAGAAAATGTTGTACTGCAATAATATGAATTGCCAAAGGATAAAATTTTTAAAAAAATAAATAAATAAAAATTCATGAATTTTCTTTAAAAAAAAAAGAAGAAAATGGTTTAACCCCATCATCGTCCTATAAAAGCACCCCCCTATAAAAACATCCAACCCTATCAGATTAGGATTTAAACGCCCATACAATATAGCCCACTGTTTACATTTTCCCTTTTCCGCATAATTAAGTATGTGCGGCGCCTAGATGCCTCTGATTAACAATTTAATATTCAAATATTAAAATAAATACGTTTTTAAAACTCCCACAATCACTAGCATTTAAATTCGAGTAATGTTTAAACTATTAATAAAATAAAAAAAATTATCAAAAATAAAATACGCTTGACACTAATAATAATTTTATTCAAATGTATATTTTTTAAAAAAAATTATTTCGTCGACCTAAAAAAATAATGTCTATTAAAAAAAATTAAATTAGATTTACCGAATAGATTTTTTATTTAAGTTTTTAAATTTAAAATTAAAAAAAAAAATACCAAACGAAGATTAAATGGTCACCAAGTACGGTATAGAAATTAAAAGTATTTTCTAGAACCAGATCAAAACGTTAAACTAGTTTACAAAGAAAGATTTATTTCCGAAATTCCATAAATTTGCCTGCTGTTTTTGATAGTCACAATATAGATTAGTCACGTGTTAAACAAGCTCAGATAAGAATAAAACGAGATTTAAGTATAAACTAAATCGTAACAAAATTTGATTTAAATAAATACGAAATCAGAGCTAAACCAGTTTTAAATAAAAACAAACCAGAACAAAACCAGCTTTAAATGAAATTAAAGCAGAATAAAATGAAGTTTACTTAAAATTAAATCTAAATAAAATTAAATTTAAAAACAGTAACAACTAAATCAGAGTAAAACTAGTTTTAAATAAACTAAGATCAGAAATCCGAGCAAAACCAGTTCAGGGTTCCCACATTTTTTTGAGAATGAAATTCCCTGACTTTCCCTGACTTTCCAGGTCATTTTTGAATTTTTTCCCTGACCAAATGCCATGAAA
>JAQGAY010000887.1:0-18949 GCA_034698085.1 Polydesmus angustus | reverse complement strand
GAGGTCATATTCTAAAAATTGTTTTTTTTATTATTAAATGAGAGGTGTTAATTAATGTAAATATAAAAAAAATAATTTATTTTCATTAAAATTCGACTAGTTTATTCATGTTTTAAAAATAACGTCATCCAACGAACACCCTATACAATTGAAATTTTTGCTTAAAAATGTATGGCCAGCCAGGCCAGTATAATTTCAATTAAAATTAAACGCTCAATATTTGTTTTAATTAAATCCATTAATAAATATTTATTCGTCACCGTTTATTTATTTTTATAATAAAAAAAATCTCTGCTAAATATTATCTGTCTGTCGCATAAGAATGTGATTGATGAGCGCAACTTTGCATATAGATAAGAAAATAAAAGTGCGCGTTGAAGATGGTGTTTGAAAACGATTTGATGACGTCACAAGTTGAAAAAGTGATCGATGAATCGATTGATTCGCTCTTTTTTTTTTTTTTTTTCTTCCTTCTTATTTTCTTAGTGCGGAATTAATTTTGGGCTCATTAAGCGCAGCTGACTCTGACGGACCATTAATCACGTCGCACCCTGTAATATCCAACATGGCTACCCAACCACGTGCAGCAAAAGCAGAGGGATGGAGATGAAAAGAGAAGAGGGAATTTTTGATTAAAAAGTCACAATGTTTCCCCCCCTTCCTTATACTATACTCTGTATACAAAATTCCTTTGTTTATGGGGAATATTTTTGTGCTTTTTACCGACTCTTGAAGCGCCCTCTCGCGGTTGGAATTAATTCCGAGTCATTCATTGTCAATGTTAACTCACTTTTTACGAAAATATTTTCCGAGCAATTTCAATTATTTTCTCCTTTTTCCCTTTACGGTTTACACCGGGATCAACAAAACTCTAAAAATATGTTGAAAGCAAAATGTATACGATATGAATGAATGGACGAAGGGCTTAAAATAACAAACAAAACTACTATCAAAATTCTCTAAACACACTTTTCGTTGAGTGACTTTCATCAGTCTTTACAATGGTTTTTTTTTTTAACACAAGACGGCAAAATAAAATAAAGCTCATTGTTAAAATTACAGTTTTATTTAATATTATCATTTTGAGATCTGTTATACTTAAATTGTTCAGAAGTACTAAACTTAAAAAAAAATGATTGCCATTTGAAATGCATATAGAATTTCTCGGATTCATTCTCCTTTTTTATTGAATTGAATTTGCATTGCCAAAAACAAAATTATTCTAATGGCAAAAATAAACATTTGCAACATCCAACGCCAAATCTTATTACCTATTAATGATAATTACATTCTTTTAATTCTTAAATACTGTAACAATTATATAGAATTTCAGTTAACAAAGCTGAATGAGACCGGAATCTGTCTTGAATTAAAAAAAAACTCGGATTATTGAAAATAGTAATCAAATACCGTATACAATAAAAATTTAAAGTTCTATTACCAGTATAATTTTAAAAGTTATTCGCAAATTTATTTTATAATTTTAGGGGGTCATCGTCACCATTTGTAATGCAATTCATGAACATACTGTACGAGCACTGTATAATACTCGTAACAACTCGAAATATTAGAAATTTGCTTGCCAGAGCTCAAATTGCCCAGACTCTACTGTGTTTTTCTCACTTTAAAAAGTAGTAAAGAACGTAAAATAAAATTTATTTTATAAAGAGCAGATTTTTGTCAGGTTAAAAAAGCTGAACAACATGGGTAAGCAAGGGCCGTTTGTGTAATAAACGACAGTAACAAATCAAGCTGCCCAATAAATAATAAACAGATAACGAATAATAATTAGCGCCAAAAAATGTTTCAGATAAACGTAATAAACTGCAATTATGGCCACTGTGCGTCGATATATTTAAGCTTTCATCATGCGTGTTTTCTTAACACTTATCTATTGTATTTGTTATTTTGTAAACAAAAAAAAAAAAACCTGTATAAAATAATGAACAAAAAAAGCCTCCAGGTTTTGCCATGCCAGAGGGCTGGTCGAATTTTGCGAATGTCTACCTCTGACGTCATAGACGCGCGTGCGGGGAAAGTGGTGGAAGGATAAAGGATAAATAATGGTGTGAGCGAACGTGAGGGAGAAGGGAATTATTTCAATTAATGTAGCGAAAATATTTTAAATGAGTATAATTTGGCTTTTGTATGGGGCGCTGGATGAAACGCAATCTATCACTTGCACTCCGTTCGATTCCTTTAAGAGTCCCAAAGGGCCTCTTTACGCTCTTCGCCCATCTTTAGCGAGAGAGAGAGAGAGAAAAAGAGAGGGAGGGGGTAATTATTCTTTCACTCGAATGACCTTCCGCGTCGACTTAAAAACACATTTACCAAAAATGTCATGGCTATGACGTCACGTCCACGTAATAATAATTGCGTTTTAGGTAGAAATTGCATTTTAGCATTTTGGCCTATGACGAAGAGGAAATGACGTCATAAATTATGTGTTATGATTAAAGTGTAAATTTAATTTCCTAACCCCCTCTCCTCTCCCTCTGTCCCTTCAGATCCTCTAATCAGGCGAGATATTGTGCGGTTTGTTTTTGATTGATTTTTCTTATCTAATTTTGTCACTCACATTGGTCGTCCACTTTTGCTTTTTCTTATTTTCATTTCCCATCGATACTATATTCCCCCTTCTCCATTCCATATAATGTAATCGTATTTACTCAGGGGTCGAGATTTTCACTTCACTCGTACTTCATACTTGCTATTATATTGTACGAGGGTGATTCAAAACTTATCCGTACTCTGGCTGCAAAATTTATTATAATCAATATCTGAAAATATAAATGCATGCAATTTTGACTTAATATTTCTGCTTTTCAATTTACTTTTTCATTGTGAAAAAAAAAAAAAATATTACTGTATTTTGTATATCCTCATTAGAGAATTTTTTTAGAATGATCTACCAGCCAGAAATCTCTGTCCAAGTGCGTTGTGATCTCAAATGATAATGCACACCTCTGCCTACACTGTTGAGACTCTGCATAAGTTTTGTCTTAAGATGCTTTGATCTTGCGCTCTGGATCTTGTGATCTCGGACTTTTATCATCTCCGGGTCACTCTGAAAGCAGTCTTTCGCAGGTGATGAAGCAGTGGTGTTGATTTCTGGCTTGCAGCTCAGGCTAAAACATTAGCTTTTTGAAGGAATTAAAAAAAATAATTTTTTTTAATAGATCGACAAAGCGTATTAAAAAAAGCAAAAATGTTAACTCAAAGTCTCAAAAAATCTTTGCTAAATGTTGATTCAAATAAATTGTACAGTCGGAGTGCGAATGGTTTTTGAATCACCCTCGTAGCACAGCTAAGTACTCAAAATATATTTTTATAACCATTCTTAATTTCCTCATTAATAGAAAAAATAAAGAACGAGAGAAAATAAATACGATTTAAAAATAGTAAAGCTGCTGCTTTTAACCGGTGTTTAGTAATTTTGACTTACCGTACATACTCGCCTATAAGACGCAATTTTTTCACTGTTTTAAAATTTCTGAGAAAGGGGAGTGCGTCTTATAATCGAGGGTGACTTATCATTGAAAGTACAGTACATGTATTGTATTTTTAAAAATTTTTAATTTAGAAAGTTAAGGATGCGTCTTATATCAACGCCTATATGCGAGGGCGTCTTATTGGCGAGTAGGATATATACGGTACCGGTATTTTTAAAAAATTAATATTCAACTAAAATTTCTATTAGGTTAACGATTTATAAAAAAAAGAACAAAATATTAAAGATATAGGCCCTGCATTACATTATTTAATTTGCAATACAATATGTTTCTAATCTGAATCAATCTTTTTACGTAATAAAGAATTTCTGATACGGTAATTAAAGCTATGAGGAATCTTTGATCTAGTACCGGTAATCATATTTAGATGGGAAAAAAAACTTGTGTCTCGTAAGTTTAATCCAATTCTACTCCGTTACATCCATGGTAAAATGACGTGTTTTTGTGATGTCATTGTTATCTGCAGATACCTCGCCAATGACGGAAGGGAGGCGATAGAGGAAATGGGAGGAAAGAAGTGAGGGGCCTTAATTTCGACCACTTCCGCTTACAAAATGGTTTCGAGCCGTTATCTCTCACCTTTCCGCGCTTACAAATGTCGAGTAGTGTGAACGTGGCTTAAGGTGAGCGGAAGTGAAGCAGCGGGAAGCCGCTCTTAATGGTAGCACATGAGCGGCGATGGGCATTGGAATAGCAATAGGAGCACCACAGGGACACCAACAACATTCGGACAAAATAAAATTAAAATTAAATAAAGTTGAAATATAAAAAGTGCAATTGAGGACTAAAAAACCATGAGTGGCGCCAAAAATATCGATAACCTCACTTATAAAGGTTTGTGGCATTTTTTATTATTTTTAATAAATAACTATATTTTTTACTCTTAAATTTAAAAAAAAATGATCAAATTAATTTGCACGAAATGATTATTAAAAACATGTGATTTTTAACTTAAAAAAAAGCTAAAATTATAATTATTAGAAGTGAATTTGCGCAGGTTTATTAGTCAAAGCAAAAGGCGGAAACAGGTAAGAAAGATGGGACCAGCAACCGGAAGTAAAGGGTCCTTTAAAAATTACCAACAGATTTTAATTTAAATGCTTTTACATAAATAAACAATTAAAATTCAAGCATCAGCAGCAAATAAAAAAAATAATCTATTTTACCGGTGATTAATTATTTTTTTTGTTTTTTTAAATAAAATATTTTTAAAAGTACTTTTTTTAGAAATGATATTAATAATTTATTATTAGTTCTAAAAAAATCCAAATTTTATAAATAACCAATTTTAATTGTAATATTTTACAATGACAAAAAAATAAATATCAACTTTTATTTTAAAAAAAAGTATAATTAAAAGTCCATTATAAAACTTTGAAAATTGCTGAGGTTTATTAAGCTGATGTGAAAGGTGTTTTGATTTTAATGGACGTTTATATTAGTATTAAAATCAAATAGGAAATGAATATTTACTGAACCCCAGCGGGTGTTCACCGGCCCTAATTCCAGTCTCAAGAGCCCAATTGCCTTCCCATTTTCACAACCCTCATCTACTTTGCTCTCTTCCCATTCAATTTCTTATTGATCTAGGTAATTATTTTCCCCCTTTCACTGCCGCTTACTTTTTTTTTCTTTGCTTTTTAAATAGTCAGATTAACTTTTTCCTACTTAAACCTTCTGTTTCTAATGAAGAGGCCTCAGGCTGCGAAATGCGCATCAATAAAAAAAAATAAATAAATTCAAAAACAAATAAACAAAAATTCTTAATAATTGAAAGCAATAATAACGAAAGAAACTGTGATTTGGAGAGTAAATAAAAGTAGACTTTTCAGTTGGCAGCGCGCGCGCGATGGTGGTGCCTGTATTCGTTGTTGAATCGGAAGTGATCCAATTAGGATTAAAGTAAAACCGCGATATAGGCCTAATTCGTGTTCCAATTTGAGATTTATTTACAATTGAACAACAAAGAGAAAGATTGTGATTTTGACAGGAACAGGAACAGACGAACCTATAATATTATTTTCCCACAGTCTCACAGCACATTAAGAATTAATTCAATTCATTAAGTTTCTTATAAAATTTTAATAAAAATAATGAATAAGTGAACGTAAAATTACATTAATATTAATACAAGTCTTCAACAATTTATTAAACATAATAATAATTATTATTATAACTCTTCCAAAAACTACCTTTCTACGCTTGGCTTAGGGCCTTTAAGTGCATACCTATAGACAGTTTAAGCACCCTACAAATAAGACGGTTACAGTTGGGATTATAATAAACTCCCGTTAAATAATATATACAACCCAAGATTTAGTTTAAATTTTAAGCAGATAATAACAACTTAATTTTTGAAAGTTAACAAATTTACCGTATAAACAATTTAAAAACGCCAAAAAAAAAGAAGCCTTATTCCCGTCGGTTTAGTTACAAAAACTAAAAAAAAATATTACACCCTACTAAACTAATTTAAAAAATCAATAATTGTTTAAAAATAAAATTAATAAATAAATCATAACTATCTCCATTATTAATTTCTTTATTTAAACGTAACTTTTAAATAACTTTGAGAATTGAATTGACAAAAATAATGCTATGCTGATTTGCAAGTTGCAAAGTTTTTAATAATGTTATGGTGTAAAAAACGTCAATTTGTTATTTATCAATTTTAGTTATCTACAGTCTTAATAAAAATTCAAAACTATCTCCATTATTAATTTCTTTATTTTAACGTAACTTTAAAATAACTTTAAGAATTAAATTGACAAAAATAATGCTGATTTGCAAGTTGCAAAATTTTTAATAATGTTATGAACTTATGGTGTGAAAAACGTCAATTTGTTATTTGTCAATTTGAGTTACCTACTTAATAAAAATTCAAAATAGCATATTGTTTATATTTAGAATTACATAATATGTAGGGATTGATCAAGAGAACATATGGACTTTTACATTCTCATCTGCCCGTAGACTTTTGCTTTTCCATTTCCCTTTTTCACACCACCTCACTCGTGCACTAGAATTAGCTTTAAAGAAGGATTATTTTGTGAGTGTTATTTAAGCGCAAGAAGATTGGTAGAGATGGGGAGAAAAGAGGGGTGGAGAGATGTATGGCGGCACAAATAAAATCCCTAATCAATTTCTACTTTAACTGTGTTTTTATTCCCCTCCCATACACAGTATATTTTTGCCACTTTCCTCGCCCCATCTATTTCTTCGCTGTAGTTTTAATGACTCTATCTCTCCCTTAGCCTAACGCATCCAGAAGGACGGCGAAGGAAGAAGCTTTAATTTAAATTTTTAATAATTGAGGAATTAATTCGTTTCAATTCGTCGCGGCATTTTGCGTATTGGAAAAGAATAGCTGTAAATTTTCTCATTCTAATTAAACATCTCCTTTTTTTTCCGAAATGTCATTTTCCTCGAGTGGGCCTAATTAGATTCGAAGAAGGCGTTTTCTAATAGATTGGCATTAATGATGAAACCGAAAAGCTATTTAGATTCCGATATGACTAAATTTCTAATAAATGTTTTTTTTTTTAAATAGAAAAAAAAAAAAAAACCGCTGTGTGTAATTAATTACTTTTAATACTGCGCGTTATTTTTACTTCGGAAAGTCAGTCAAGCACTTTCAATAACACTAAAAAAAGACATTTTTTATTTTCGTGTCGCTTTTATATGTTACATATAAAAACCGGAAGTAGTGATGTGTGAACGGCACTTGTTTCCGTGTCTGCCATTTACACACGGGGAAGTGAGGGAGTGAACGAAATTGTTTCACCTTCATTCACTAAGTGATTTATGAAGGGGCTTTTTTTTTCTTCTTACAATCTTCGATGGCGCTTTATTGACGACCCAAACACCATCGATCTCAATTTTACTTCCAACAAACTTAGTTTTAAAAGAAAACAGGAAGTAATGTCAATTTTTTTTTTTTTTTTTTTAAAAAACTTTGATTTAAATGGGTCTTTTGTTAACGTAAACTCACGAAGTTTTGAAATTTATTATCAAAATGTTTACACCATCAAAAAATATACTGTATTAACAAAAAATGTCCCATTATAAGGCATCGGTAATTCTTTTTTTTAACAAATATTTTATATTTTTCTAACAGATTTACAGCCGGCGAAACCTGAAGGCGCCGCCGAAACTCGCGAGTTTCTACGTCGCGTTGCCGAGATTTTAATCGACTTCGTAGAAGAAACTCATGACCGGAACTCAAAAATCTTGGACTTTCGTCACCCCGAAGATTTAAAGAAAATTTTGGATTTAGAACTAGATGATCAACCCGTGCGTCTTAAACAACTTTTAGAAGATTGCCGGACCAGTTTACGCTGGCAAGTTAAAACAGGTACGATACATTTTAATAAAACAAATAAATGCGTAAGAAAAATATTGAACCGTAGTAACCGCTTGGGCAATAAAATGAATAAATTGGCAAGTATTTTGTAACGCTTGATTAAATTTTTTTTTTCTCTAAAAATTAAAAAATAAATAAAGCATCTTAAATAGTCTAAAGAAAATCTAAACTTGGATAAAAATATAATTAGATATTTCGTTTATGGTCCTGATTGTGATTACATGAACACAGACGATCAAAAAAAAAAACCCCAATTGAATTAGTACACTAATCTATTTAATAATCTAAATCTTTCAAAGATACAGTACATGGAAAAACTTGACTTTAAGAATTTTTTTAACACTTAATTATTGTTATATTCTGATCTCAAATTATCCTTCTTCGGCATCAACACACGCAGCAAGACGCATGGATCGCCATTTCTATTACTGCATCATTATTACAACCTTTGCATTCGGCATTGACTATTAACTCATAAAACAATAAAAAAAAATTTAAATACTATTATAGTATAGATTCAAATAGTTTTAATCTCAATAATATTTGGTATTTATTTCGCTAGTTAAAGTATAGCCCGTTATTATTAGTACGCCTACACCGTGGACTTCTTTCCCCCCCGGTATGTACACGGCGTATAGTAATTTCCTCGTAAACGTAGTGACACAAACAATGCATGCATCGCTGCTGAGTAAAACGCCTAATATAAGGGGCAGCTACAAAAACTCTCAAAATAAAACATCTACAAATGCTTTAAAAAAAAGGTACAAGAGCATTTAAAGATTGGAAGAAAAAAAAAATAAAAACATGAACATGAGGGAGCTTGGAGGAAGGGGGTAGAAAGGGACTTAATATGTTGATGCTCAATATAGTGGAAAACTGGTTATTTAATCAATTTTTTTAAATTTTTTGCTTGACTTGTTAGGGGAAGGAAAAAAAAAAAAAACTCCCAAACATTTTCTTCTCCCTCCTTAATACATATTAGTTGTTTATAAAAGAAGGAATCGAAGAAGGGAGTTGTTGAGCTCGACGAGAGGGTGGTCAAAATCCATGTGGTGACAGTGCCATCTGGATTCACTTAGGCGCAAAAGTAGGTAAAAGAAAAAAAGAAAAAAAGAAAAAAAAAAAAATTCGGATTAGATTTGAAGTGCTGATGCTTATAGGCAGACGAGGTGCGGGAACAGAAGTGAAGCGTGGGTGGCGGGGAAAATACCGAGAAAAATAAAGCGGTAGAACAAGGCAAATCAAACTTTTGCTCGTCTTACATCATTTGGCAAATTTACGACCGTCAATTGATAGAATTATTTGAAAAGTTAATTGGAGGTAATTAGTCTCGAGAGAGTGGTTCGTGAGTGCCATCTAGCGCTATTTACGCACTCCCTCCCCTCCTCATTCGTAATTAGTGAACTTGATTAGGCTTATTATTTACAATCACGTTTATCGATGGTCAGTGCTGATGACATCATCAACTAAAAGAGGGAAATCAAAGATTAAGAATGAAGAGAAATTTAGGTTTAATAATAGAACGCGCCAGTCTTTTCATTTCCCCCCAACAAAGGCCAATTAGGGTAGTCCTATCCTCACACCTCATTAAACCTTAATTACTAAACTGAGGATATTTTTGATACTTCCTATTAAAATCTTAATGTAATTTTCTCCTTCAAAATGCAAAATATGACTAAAAGGCCTATTCAATTAGTAACCCTTTTGTTATTGGAGTGAGGGAATGGTGTTTGTGTTTTAAGGGTAGGCCTGTATACTGTATGATGAGAGTGTGAAGGGAAAATGTAGTTCCGGTTGCGAATATCACCGTTCTTTCACTCACGGGGTTTTTTTTTTCAATTACGTGGCATTTCTGCCCTCTTCCATTCTCTCTTAACACTAACAAGAAAGCCCTTTTCATCTCGCTGCTTTTTCAATAGAGGTGTCGAGGGGTAACACACGGACGGTGGTTACTCACGAGCCAATGCACCGAAAGGAAATGTAGCACTTGCCACGCACGTGTGGAGCTAATTTTAGTCGCGGTCATTAACTTGAAATCGCAATTAAGATTACGGGGAACACCATACTGTGAATTTATTGCTGAATGGTTTAATAGTAACAATAACAACTGAAAAATATTATTGTACAACTGAAAATTTTAAAAGGTATGGAGTTACAATCTGTACGTTAACTTTAAATACTGTATCGTGAAACCTATGTTTCGCTATAAAATAAATTAAATTAAACTTTAAAATGTTAGCCCTAGCAATTAGACGGATTCAATGAGTCAAAGTTTTGTTAAATTAAAAAAAAGGCCGAAAATCTATAAATACCGTTTATTTACAATAGATTATTAAAAATGGGTGAAATAACTAGCGTAGACAATTACTGTATTTAGATAGTGCTGCCGGTATTAACCTTCTGTCTGGGTTCCATTCAAATTCCGTATGACTGAAATCCTACACTGATACAAATTACATTTATATTATAATTAACTGCTTTAAACTACCAGTAGTATTTTAATCATAGACATTTTGCATTGTAAATTAAATCGGGAAATCTGCATTTGGCCTTTTTTGTTGTTTTGCATTTCTACAAGCCGCATGGATATAAGCCTAAAGTGCACAATAAGAACACATAATCATACAAAAAAAAAATCCACAATACTGTAAGCTTACTTCAATTCTTTTTTCAAATCTTAATTAACATAATACTGCTAACAGCATTTAATATCATTTAAAAAAATATATTTTCAAACAGTGGCTCACCCAGAGAAAAATATAATTTTTTTTTTAATAAGCATTAAAACAAATCACATTATAGAATAAATGACATACGTCACGGTAATATGATACCGGTAATTAATTAAAAAAAAAAATTAGCAAATTTTCCCATTTTATTTGCTTTTTAGTTTCAAAGAGGGATGATTTATCCCCTCCTCCCTTCCTGTGTGAACCATTGCAGTAAAAATTATATTTTTTAATAATAATATTTTATAATACTTTACTGAAAAAGAACCTATCTTTATCTAATAAAAAAGATGCAACCAGGCGAAGAAAAAGATTATTTGTTTTTCGTGAAAGATAACAAAGCAATTTTATATAAATAAAACAAAACTTTCACCTCACAGATAGTTCAACTTAAGTACCTACCGGTACCAATAAATTTACGCCGTATGTAACAAAATTTAACGTGTTAAAATGATTAAAAACCATGTAAATCACTAAAAGTCTAGATTTGATAACCGTCACAAAACTATTTCTGCATCTTAAAACGCATTCGTAAGCCTCAAGGAAAACCTTACAACTTTTTTAGGCTCTTAAGAAAATTTTTTTTTGCAGTTACGAAGTATTCAAACTACGGCGTCAAACCCCTCTTTTTAATAAATATTATTTTTGCAAAATATTTGAGCATTAGCTTACCAAAGCAGGTTTATGAGAGGGTTTGCCGTCATAAACTCTGATTAAAATGATAAATTCGCTTAACGATTCTCCTGATTTATTAGCTATTTCTTGAAAATTGATTATCATCATTTAATTAAATTTGATTTAGTTTTTGTGATTTGCAGTAAAAAAAACACACTTTTGAGCTTTCAATGGCACTGCCAACTCCAAAAATAAAAAAAATTATAAACCGAGCAAACAATGTGAAAACATTCTTTTAGAAAAATAAATGGTATTTTAATAATGACAAAATCTGCTATTTTAAATAATTGTACAACATCGCTGAGAACCAGCGGTTTACTCAATACAATACGATTATGGGATTGGGATGCATTTTTGAATAAAATGCCAAACGTTTATAATCAGTTAATAGAGAATAACCATAACAAAATTTTATTTTCTAAAAAAAAATGACGTATTATGTTACTAAAATCCATTAAGTCGCAAGAATTTCTTCTCCAATTACGTGAAGCTTTTAAATTAACTTTACAAAGCCATCTTAGCCACAAAAAAGTGCTGAAAACATTTAACACAGACTTTTTCATTTCCGGACTTGGAAACTCATTTTTTCTTATCCTTATAAAAGTAAATACTGTACAGAAAAAAAGTTCTGAAAATATCCCTCACGCCGACCTTTTGTCTCCCTGCCAATAATAAACGCGAGATATAGAATAAAAATTCTTATGTTATGTGTGTGTGTGTATGAAATTCCATTTGACAGCACATTGTAGTGCCTTTTCAATTGCCTCTTCTCCCTCCGCATCTAACGCACCAGAAGAGTGGTGAAAAGTGATTGCGCTTTCATTCATTTCTATTTCTCATTATTATCTGAATGTATGACGTAATTTAATTTCTTTTTTCCCGTGTTTTACAGGCCATCCACACTTTTTTAACCAGTTGACTAGTGGTTTAGAAACCATTTCATTAGCCGGGGAATGGCTCACCGCAACTGCCAACACGAACATGTAAGTTTATATTCTCCAGCCCCCAATAAACAGCGGTTTTGAGCCCCCTGTGGCCTCTGCTGAACAGCTCTGATTGTGTTTTACCGTTTCATGCCGGCATTCCAAAAATTGAAGCCATTTGTTTTGATTACAATGTACATTTTTCCTCTTGAGTAATTTTAACTACAGGGATTTACAAACCATTTTTTTTTTAAATCACAAAAGAGAGATGTTGTACACTAAATCGAAGTTTCTCTCGCCCAAAATAATAATAATAAAAAAAATTCAATACCCCCCTTTTCCTTCCAAAAGCAAAGCACTTCATCTTTTGAGTAAATGTAGTCCTATGGAAACATCAAAAATGATGATGACTTCCATATCTTTTTGTAAATCCCATCCCTTTTCCTGATTTACAAATAATCCCTCGATTTATGGTTTTTCCTTTTAAAAGCGATGAGGAGCCGCTCTCCAGCAATTTGTGTTCACTCATCCGGACGCAACGCACACTTCAAGCTTTACGTATATTGATTTTTTTTTAAAAAAAAAGTAAAATAAAAATGACAAATAACTTAACTCGAACTATTTAAAAAAAAAATATGAAAAGGGTAAAACGATATTTTAAATAATGTGGAAAAAAGAGTTTTATCAGAAGCAATCTGATAAAATAATATAAAACTTAAAATTACTTACGGTACTTAAAATTATTTTTATAAGTTATAAGAAATGCACTAAATCTTACATGAAAATACGTTTCAATTTGTGCATATTCAGATTCTCTTTAATTGCTTTCAAGAAACTCGTAAAAATTTCTAACCATTTTGTGTCAATTTTTATTGCGCAATGTTTTGATCTGCCATACCGGTAATTTTAATTTGATCAATTTAAACAATTTAATGGCACTTTTTTATCGTTATAACAAAAAATTTTTTAAAATAAAAATACCGGTATATCGTTAGTGGTTGTTAGCGTGGATTTTTTAAAATCATTAATCACTAATTTCCACACCCGCTCAAAATCGCTATTTAACCAGCCGAGGCCCGACTAAAACCTGCCCTTTAGGACGCTTTTTTTTTTGTTGACTTAATTGCAAGGTTAAACAATGCAATAAATGCAAGATGTTAATTTATTAGGTTCACATACGAGATTGCTCCTGTTTTTATCTTGATGGAACAAGTTGTGTTGAGAAAGATGCGAGAAATAATCGGTTGGGGCGGCAAAGGCGACAGTATTTTAGCTCCAGGTGAATTACATTTCAATGCAATAAATAAAAAAATATATACATTAAAATTAATTTTTTTTTAAAACTTTATACGATTATGACTATTCCAGGTGGCTCCATTTCTAATTTATATGCCGCTCTTGCTGCTAGACACAAAATGTTTCCTCAATGCAAACAAAAGGGAAATTCATCAATGCCTCAACTGGTCATGTACACCTCCGCTCACGTAAATACTTACACTTCAAAATAAATAAACTTTACTAGAAAAAGAAAAAAAATTCTACTTTTCCATTTTTTTAAAAATTTAAAACTAAAAAAGTTTTCATTTTGTAGTGCCATTACTCCATAAAAGGAGCAGGCATGGTGATGGGCATTGGGGATGAGCACGTCATACATGTCAAATGTGATGCGAGGTATAAATAATTGAAAAATATGTTGCTAATTTCTCTTGTTTCATGTTTACGGTGTTTGGGATTTAAACAGAGGCAAAATGATTCCTGAAGAACTGGAGAAGAGTGTGATCGAAGAGAGAAAGAAGGGTAATAGACCATTCTTCGTTAATTGCACTGCAGGGACTACTGTGTATGGTGCCTTTGATCCTATTCACCAATTAGCCGATATATGCGAAAAATATGATATGTGGTTACACGTCGATGTAAGTTGCAAGTTACGTAAGAAAAAATAATTATGTTTTAAATTTAAAACTTTTATTGACAAAAGGCCGCGTGGGGTGGTGGATGTTTGCTCTCCAAGAAGCATCGCCATCTTTTAGATGGGATTGAAAGGTTGGAAATAAATTTTTCATACATTTTTTTTTTTATACTTTAATTGTCCTTCTTTTTTTTTATTTTTTAAAAAAGAGCTGATTCTGTGACATGGAATCCTCATAAGTTAATGGGTGTTTTGTTGCAATGTTCCACCATCCATCTGAAAATTGACGTAAGTTCATTTTCAATCTTGAAAATGTAACGTAATCAATCAGTAAAATATGCTTTCTATTATTAGGGATTATTGTACAGTTGTAACCAATTGAGTGCTGATTATTTATTCCAACAAGATAAACACTATGACGTAAGCTATGATACGGGAGACAAAGTCATTCAATGTGGACGTCACAATGACATTTTCAAATTGTGGTTGTTATGGCGCTCAAAGGTAAATTATTTTTAGTTTTACTGAACCAAAATAACTCAAAATAAAAAATATATTATCTTTACAGGGTGATTCTGGGTTTGAACAAATGATTGATCAGATGTTTGATATGACTGCGTAAGAATGAGTTTTATAAGCGCAATGCAAAGTGAGAATCTGTAAATTGCGTTTTTGTTTAGGTATCTGGTGAAGAGAATCAAAGAAAGGAAAGATGAATTTCATCTTATTCTAGAACCTGAATTGACAAATTGTTGCTTCTGGTACGTTCCACCAAGTCTCCGACAAATGCCTCACGGACCAGAGAAAGAAAAACGTCTAGGAGTGGTACGTAACCTACTTTCTTATAAACCGGTATTAAAAAAAAGTGCAATGCATGGTATGATGGTAATCTCAATTATTTAAAAAAATAAAAAATAATAATATGCACTCAAAATTTTTTTAAATTGAAACGTATGTTAGTGCTACGCTAATTAAAATCAGAAAAAAAAACCCCAAACGAATATTAAAGTTTGGCCAAACATTTGTTACGAATGATCAAAAGTATAATATACATGTACTTGTTAAAATTGCTAATAATTTACCTCGTGAATATAATACGTTACAATAAATTACCAGCGCAAACATTGTTATTTAAAAAAAAGCTAAATATACTGCAGCCTACTAAAAAAAATTAAGTTTTCTTTTCATACCATGAACTATGTTTTTTCCATTGACTTAATATTATTATTCAATAATGACTTGTTATTTTGTGATATATTTATGTTGTTTAATGATCTCTAATATTTAATTTTTTTTAACAAAAATTAAATATTCAGATAACTCCTAAGATAAAAGCCAGAATGATGGATGATGGTACATTAATGGTTGGTTATCAACCGGAAGGTGACATTCCTAATTTTTTCCGGAGCATCGTGTCCAAAGACGGAATTTCGGAAAAAGACATCGATTTTCTTTTGGATGAACTGGATCGTTTAGGAAAAGATCTATAAAAGCCAACGTTAAGTGTAACAAGATTTTTTGATCTGTATATACGTTTCTTGGCCTACGGCAAAACAGGCAATGTAACGAGAATGTAGTAAGTATACTTAAATGTGTGATATATTCCCTCTTTCTCACTCACTCACTCACGTTTTCAACTCATGGATCTATTAATTCTATTATCAAAGTGTTAAAATAAGTTCCGATTTTAGAAATTGTTGGTTGATACATGATAGGAAAAGAATTATCATCTTTTGTCTGTTTTTCTATTACAAAAGTATAGCTCCGTCCCCAGCCTTTGTAGTTTATAAAACAAAGTGTGGGTCGTCTAAGAAAAGTGCAGAATAAGACGCTGAAAAAGACAAGTAGTCACGCTAAAATAATTTTTAAAAAATGCTTTTCTTATAAAATTTTAAACAGTTTCGAAGCAGCTTAAAACTTATTTACGCAAAAAAAAACCATTTTCAATAAAATTTCAGAAACTTTTAAATATGAAATTTAAACGTATCTGCTTGTCTTTCACTTTACATAAATTACGTTCAAAGTGCTAATTATTTGACAGGGGCTTATTATATATAAAAATGAGTTTTAAAAATATGAACTAAAAAAACTGTTAAATTTTTAAATTGTTAAAATTTTTTAGAAATGTTTATTAAATTAATTACCTTAGGAAAATATTATAAAAAAACAACAACAATAAATCTTCCAAAGTCTTCCAAAACTGATAGTCAATTGGAGTTGAAGTGTAAAAAAAGTAAAGGAAATATTTTACCTTTCTTTTTTTTTTCCTACTCCAAAAATATATTATGCGTGTTTGTATAATTATCCACACTATAATATTTAAGCTGAGGTATTTGTACTAGGTATGGTAATCAACAATAGTTTATTAGAACTTGGAAAGTTATAAGTTCTAAGAAAACATTGCTGTTCACATTGTATACATGTGACGTCACGTAAAATGTATATGCAAAAACAAAATTGCACTGTTTTATATTCAGCAATTTAGATTCCTAATTCATGTACCCGTTTAACACATTGGTATCGTGTAATGTAGCACATGCATGCGCACTCAGTGTTGTCTCATTCATCTCTAAATTTTCATGAAACATCAATAATAATGTTTATGTCTTAGAGGAAGGGATGCGTTAACTTGCTAAGCATAAAGATTTAGGAAGCTTTTTTAAAAGAGTCAATAAGAGAAACAAAAGTAGTAGAAAACAGAAATCTTAACGAAAATAAGTGTCTTTCAATTAAAAATTTAAAAATATTGTCTCTGAATTTTAGATCCGTAAAATAACTTTTTTAAAAAATAAAATAAAATAAAAAAGCATTGAAAATGTTACAGGTAGTAAAAATATTTTCTTTTTCTTTTAAAACTAATAATAATTCTTTTATTACTCTTTTTGACTCTGTAAAATTGAGTTTATAAGGTTTATTCCCTTCCTCTTTTCTTGTCACTAATTAATGAAAACTAATTAAATCGGCTGAAAGGGATCAATAGGAATATTATAATACATATATAAATGTATGTATCTTATGATTTATGAGTATATCAGAATTAAGAAAACATTAATTTTAAGTTGAAACAAATTTTTAAAAAAATATTTGGGACCAAAACAAAGCAAATACAAAAAATAACTCAAAATATAAAATTTGTTTGATTCCTTCGCTCGAATGTTATCGGAATAATTTATCAGAAAATTGTCAGTCACACTCATTTATTAATAAGTTAATATCCCAGTAATAATTCATAAATACACTTAATTGCACTTGATAACTAGAAAACTAATTTATTAATCAAATTTAAAAAAAAAATTAAACAAATAATAATAATTACCAAGAGTTTAGAATGCATATCGAATCCCAATCCCTATTAAACCTTAATTATCAAAATTATTGTTTAATTAATAAAAGTTATTCTTAATTACTTGTTAATAAAACTAAAAAAAAGTTTTGATTGTTGGTATACATAATTATAAAACACAACTACAGTAGTTTAATTAGTTAATTATCGAATTTGTTTGAGAATAACGGGCTTGAAAATTGCCTATGAAAATAACGACCCATGTAAATTATCATAAACCATTCAAATAAAATCAATGCAGAATTTTAAAATTTTTACAAGGTCATCAATTTAAACGTACTACATGTAGGCTCGGGCTATATTTATTTGTTTAGGACCAAAAATTTTATGTATCGGTCCTAAATTAATGTTTAAGTAGGTATAGGGGTAAAATTTAAATTTGCATAACAGGAGATTCCATTATTCCGCTAATGCACATTTCCATTACATTTAGTTAACTTTATTACGTCAAAATAAAGTAAATTTTAGAACACAAAACACTATATTCTAACTCATATATTAGTGCACAACATTTAATTTATACAGTATTATTGTTTTGTGTAATTAAACATACCAGGCCGTCATTAAGATCACTCGTAAATAATACAACGTAAAATTGCGTGCATGTTAAATTTATTCGAATTTATGTATAACTTATTAAAAAAAATCTCTTTAATTTGTTTTTTCAAACAAATAAATGAAAAAAAGTGTGTGCGTAGCAATACAAGAAATACCGTAATACTTTAAAAACAATACAAAACTATGTTTAACGTGTTTTAAAAAAAATTGTTTATATTATAGTTATAACGGTTATAATTTGTTAAATGAAAATGTTAATAGAAAGATGAATTGAGAGAGAAAGAGATTAGGAAAAAAAAATTTAAAATAATTGTTATAACGCAAAAAAAATAAATAAATGTGTAATTGTCGATGTAATGTATGTTTTACTGTTGACTATAGTGTGTTTGCAAAGCAATAAATAGATGTAGGCCTATTCTCAGATTCAATTCGGTAAATTTTAATTTCCGAAAATTTTTATTATTATTTAATTATTGTCGCGTCAAACAACTTAGATAAGGTGCGAGAAATATCTAAAATTCTAAAGCGCATTAACCGTCATAGAACGATTACCGCAAAGATTCATGTTTCTCACCCTGTACATGTATTTTCAAAGATGATTAATAACTATTCGCAATGCTTGATAAATAAGTGAAGGAAGCTTGATAAGTTCTCATTGATAAAAATGAGAGCAACGCTTGAATGAATTTGAATAGGAATTTTTTTATATATTTCTAGTGACCTATTATGAATAATAAGACGGTGAGATAAAAAAAAGATGCGTTAGAGACTTTTATTGACATCAATGGAAACCGATTAAGTGTTATCCATCATCTTCACAAGTAACTCTCATCTGTCACTAACACTCTTCCATCTCCTTTTAATAACTAAACCTTCAAGAAAGAAATCTTATTTTAAACTGTTATGCGATAATTTAAATGCAATCTTTACCAAATTT